>JAVQJF010022730.1:0-65627 GCA_036023855.1 Gadopsis marmoratus | reverse complement strand
CGACGAGAGGCTGTCGTCCAGCGTGGAGACGATTCAACAAGACAAGTGACATTCCCGGCTAGCGGAGACTTTAAGTTATAGTTTATCCCATACCCTGTATCCCTCACGTTATTGAATGTAAATAAAGTACCTTGGTTATTGGGAAAGCTGCCTCTCCGACTCTGAAATGTCACAATCCCATGCATTTCTTCAATTACGCACTTGGCAAGTGCTTCAATGCCGGCGTAGGCCCAAAGAACAGATAATAAGCCGGCAGCAATGGGACAGTTTAAGTGTGGCTGGTTTGGAGCCGCTGATATCTGTCAAAGCAGTGGTGACACCGCAGGGACCAACAGGCCTGGAGGGATTAGTGGTAAGAGCAGCAAATCTATCTTCGCTCCAAAACGTCGCGAACCTTGGCAAGAAGCGACAAAAGAGAGAGAGACGAAGAGCTCAATATGTGAAGCCTGTGACTCTTTTCATTTTATACAGTGAGAATCACGGTTACACACACGCAGTAAACTGCACACATAGTGAACAAAGACGTAAACTCTGGTGCACAAATACAGTGAGAGGGTCTAGCAAAGAAACACAGAGGCAAGTGTACACACATCCACACACAGTCTTCTGTTAAAGTGCCATTAGGGCCATTATCGTTAGGGTTTGATGGTCAAATTTGACCAGAATCAAGTATTGAATCTGCTTACTGCTATTTAATCTATAGTATTTAGGTTTACACACAAAAACTCATTCAACATACAAATACTCGAAAGACACAGATACATATTTGCTACTTAAATAAAGGACTACCTGGATATTGTGTACATTCTTCTTTGTGGATAATAAAAGGGAGAGGTGATAAAGAATTCAAGAAGAAATCCACTGATGAGCCACCAATATAAATAAACCATTTAAATAAAACCTTCAGTCCACTGATCAAAAACTGGATCCTTGTTCTGACGGACTCTCCATCTCCAAACAGATGCTTGTATGATTAGAACTTGAAAAGCAGGGATCTTGTTGCATTTGGCAGAAGAGACTAGGAAACCTTTCCACACCTTGAGGGGCTGACGATGGTGCCAACGGTACCCCAGCTGTTAATCAAAGCCTTATATATGCATGGCAGCTATTCTGAATGCTAAATGAGGACCCCCCCCACCCTCCTGTGACTTTGATCAGAGCCCGAACCCGCCTGGCTCTGAGCAAAGCCGGTTAATGATTTGTTTCTTGTTTTGCAACAGGGGGTACCACATTGAACAAAGAAGTAAAAATGTGATGGAAAGCCCTACGAAGTCTACATTAGGATACGGGTCAAATGTATACTGCAGTTTAGTTGTGTTTCCAGTCATCATGTTCACTTGAAGCTGTTTCTTCTTGTGTCACTGACAGAAAATGAAGAACACACCGCAGCTTGAAAGACAAGTCTGCCTGTTATTTTCTTACATGGTTTATTCTTCCAAAAACAAAAAACTTTATTTGCAGGCATTCCACAGTGGATAATAAAAAATAAAAAAAAAGCAACCCAACTGCATCCGTCCGGAAAGCTGTCTCCCCATCGGTCGGAAGTGAGAGCGCTTGTTTTGACAGGCTATCTGCTCTTGCCTTGGGTGGTATGAATAACAACAATAACTCTGCAGGGGCCCAACAGAACAACATGCACACACATACACACAATTACAGACTCTAGACTCAGCTTTGCTATTATTGAGCAACATCTCAGGGACACATATTTTGCATATTTGAGATAAACTAGGTCACTTGCAATGATAATTTGTTTCCCGGTCGAACTGGTGATATGCCTCAATCTTTAGTCCCGCAAACATCTCGTTTTTGTTCCTCATGTATTGCATGCCTTACAGGAATAGCACATTTTTCATTATCTAATAAGAGGCTTCTGATTCAAAAGTATCTTAACTTCTAACTGTGGTTGGATGCCACTTGACAAATGAATCCTGAAATGTTTTGACTTGAGAGCACATGTAAAGCACGTGTACTTTCTTGAACTGGTTGTATTTCTGAACATTTGCCTTCAAGCTTTGATTCCATTTGTTCCACACCTCTCACACATTGTAGAATGTTTCTTGCCACATCACCTCTTTCTTAACTTTATTTCACAAAACTTTCCATGCTCTTGTTTTGCTCAGTGGGTAGCCACGAGACTGGGCCACCCAGGATTCTACGGGCAATACATGCGTGGTTAAACCTATGTACTGCAAATTATGAATACTTTCCACCAAGCATAAATTTAAAGTAAAGTTCTTAAATAACGTTTTTAGAGTTTTTTCCCCACCCGTCAGTTACTGTGTTCATGACAGCGTGGTATGTAAATCAACCTGTAGAGACTTGACGCCTGCCTCAGATACAGAAAACAAGCCATCTCATGGGGGGGGGTGGAATAGGTTATTGTTACCTGCCAAAGCAAGTTTCAAAAACTCTCTCACTCTGGTGCATTCAACACCTATGATTTAGGATTGGCTGCCAAAAAACACTGACTTCAGAGGTGAATAAATGCATGAATAATGCATTATTACTATCAGAATAATAGAGGGGAACAATAATTGTTCCCTGTGATGTATTATCTAAATATGCATGTGTGCTTTGGGAGATGGTCTGCAGTGAAGTTACACAATTTGCTGTTAATGCACAACAACATGCTAACCCACTAATCTTATGTTTCAAATAACGTCTCTACCACGGCAGCAAAGACAGCTGAACCCAATGTGCTGCTGTCAAGCGGTTTCACGACAGTCAGGTGACAAGTAAAGGGACAGCCACGCAACCAAGGCACCTCGTCAGGATGACACGCAAGTTATAAACCAGGCAGCGAACACCGTCTGTGTTTAGGTCCTGTCCATTATCAACACTGCTTGTGACAGCTTGTTCACACTGCAGGGCTGAGCTGTTAAATATACTGGAGCTTACACTGCAACAAATAATGTTGCTTCCAAGTAGTACAATTTATTTTGTCATGGCTTATAATGAATAAAAACGTGGTCAGATCAGGGTGTCAACATTTTCTGGCCTGTGACCTCATTTTAAAGTCCTAAAATTCCTCAGTCACATCAATTTGACAGTTTTCATGTTATGTAAGGATAATTTTGTATTCTATAATCTGGAGCATAAAGGGTGCTCCAGAGGGTGATTATATAGAAACACAGATACATTTCTGACCTTTTTAATTTGGTCATATATTCCAAATATATCAATCATCAATGTGTAAGTCTTAAACATCTCCTGCAACATCATCTTCATATCATACCAGATAATGTAGATATCTGTACTTAAAAAGGAGTATACACAAACAGCAGTATCATCAATCATTGTGCTTAAAGTGGAGGTTCCCAAAACCACAGAAGATGTTTTTAAAGTTACATAGAGACTACATAGATAATTGTTAACCTGTCTGGGGTGTAGCTGGCTAAATTTTAGGGATGGAAAACTATTCCTAGAACAGGAGACATTACAGGAAAATGCTCCCAATTTGGCAACCAGTGACTTACTTTACTACCACTACCTAATGATTTAAAAGTCTTCAATAAAGTCTGCCTGTGTAACACGGGCCCAGACTGAGCCCAGTTTGACTGAGGAGTGCAATTGCGTCCAAACTGTTGGAGAAGAAAGTGCGGAAAGTCGGTTAATTGCCGGACACGGAAGGCTGGACGAATGTGTGTGTTAGTTTGATGGTTTCTGTCACAACGCCATTCATCAAACTCAACGGCTCGACCAGGAATGACAAGAGGAGGAGAGACACGGAGAGAAAGAGAGAGGCTAATTCCACAATGTGATGCCAAGGTGAAAGGCTATCTTGGCTGGCAAATGAGAAACTCATTCAATTATCCCCCCACTGGCCTCTGTGTTGTGCTGGCGGAACGAAGCGCTGAGAGAAACATTTTAGGCACTGACCGTGTTCCAATCGGACACGGCATTCTGGGTATTTGGACGAGGACAGCTGGTTTGATTGAGCAGTTACGGTCTGAGACGGAGATGGTGACGCCTCATGTCATGTATCTTGGATTATTTATTTTTATTACATTTTGTTTTCTATTATTACAGCATGTATTTGACATTTTCAAAATTTAAGTTATGTTTTGTTTCTCAGTAGGCCTATATATGATATGTGGCAAATATGGAAGGTTTATACGGTATGAGCGTAGTACAGTATATCAGCTTGTCTTTTTAATGGCTGTTTGGTTTGCACAATATGACACATTATACTGCGTGCCTGTAATGGTTACTAGCTAATTTCATCATCACATGTTTGTGTTGCCTTCAAGGTTTTAATCAAATGAAAACCAGTGTGCGTAATGTTACACATGTACTGTATTAGGTTTAATAAACTGCTGCTATTGCTGCAGAAGTAGACTCATAGAGCAGATCCCATCAGATGGAGATTTTTGGCCATGTTTTTTAAGAAAATATCCACCCTCAGACCTTACTTAATTCTTATGCATCATCAATCTGCAATGTCTAAGAGTTATTCTGTGATTTAGTGTTGTGATTCATTTTCTGGTGTACTTATTTCTTCTTCATTTAGTCATTTTTGAATGTTTTCCAGGATGCCTTTGAGATTTAACCAGAAGTAGGTGGGTGGTGAGAGTGATAGTATTAATAACAATTGTGGTCACTGAGGCTGCCGATAGTAAAGAAACTGTATGTCTCCTTATACGATTGGTCAG
Organism: Gadopsis marmoratus; assembly: GCA_036023855.1. Classification (NCBI taxonomy): domain Eukaryota; kingdom Metazoa; phylum Chordata; class Actinopteri; order Centrarchiformes; family Percichthyidae; genus Gadopsis; species Gadopsis marmoratus. The sequence goes on along the minus strand of JAVQJF010022730.1, from coordinate 60,972 downwards.
CATCAACAAAGCAAAACCTCATACTTAACATTGATATTTTAGACAGCTGGAAATCTTTCTTCCACTTAACTGTATTGTGGCTGAGTTGGAAATGATCTACATATGACATAAAAACCCATTTTCAACAGATTTATGTTTAAGAGTGGAAGAAATCCCACGAGTTATGGAATATTTGCAACATACATGAGATCATTACCTCATTACTAAGCACAGAGCAGCCACAGCATCATCTCTAAGGCCGAGCTTCGATTTTGAAATAAACAAAGGCAACAGTGTGGTGGAGCGTGATGCTTTTCTTGACTCCAGACTGGCGTGCTGAAAGTGCTTATATGCAGGGAATGATTTGGGGACTGTCGCCGGCTTAAAGCATCCATGAAAATGTATTCCATCTCGTCCAGACTTTGCTCAGACCACACTGTGGAGACAGACGCAGCATTTTCCTTTGTTATGTTGACTGTTCTTGCATTTCTTCCTCATGTTCCTCTCTTTCTGTCCTCTCCTTCTTTCTTCTACTGAGGGGTTTATTTGTATTGGCACCAGCTGTAGGTGGAGATTTCCTCTAATAGCGCAGGGAATTGGAGAGACGTCAGTGTTTGTAGTGCAGATTCATGGAGAGATTTCAATTTATTGATTCTCCTGTTTGTTCTGGACTCGGCCCTCATTGGTAGGATAAATTAGACAAAGATAAATTGGACCTCATAACATCAAGAGGAAGCAGAAGCTGGGAGGTCATTTAAAGAGGAGGACACATTTTGGGTGTTCCTGCTCGGAGATCGCATGGACTCGGCCTGAGTTGCCATGGATTTGTACAAAAGCCCTAAACCTCACCATAAATCAAGAGAAATTTGGAACATGCGATGGAGGTGCACATACTGTACGTGTTCGCAAAGAAAACAAAAATATCACTTCAAATGTGCTGTTGCTGGGAAACACCTGCATTTTACTGTTTAGATAACCTAAATTGAAACTGATTATATTTGTATGCTTTTGTGTTCTCCTCGGAAAGTTAGTTAGGTGATGCGTATCAGGTCCTGGGGGGCTGGTTTCCTGCCAACACACAGCATTTCAAACAGGAACTGATTAAAGTTGAGGCGAGTGCATATTTCGTCCCTATATTTGGGTAAACTTCTTGGAACAGATTTTCTTGCTGAGGCTGAATACACAACTAATCACTCCAGATACTAAAATCTTGCACAGACCTGGAGAATGTGAAAATAACTCACATAAAAAGAACAGAAACAAAGACAACAGGATGTAGGCTTATTTGTGGATTCACATACATGTACCAATTACCTACTTATAGTCATTCACACAAACTGAGACATACAGTCAGACAAACACGTACACACTCTCACTCACCAAAGAAAACAACCCAATGGAATCTGGCAACTCTAACCTCAACATAGCAAGTGGTTTACTAATAGACCTACACGCCTTAGCCCATAAAAACATGTTATTTAGTTTGCCACTATTGGCTCTTTGAAATACTTTTGGTTTCTTCAGGTGCCAATGTATGATGCTTTTGGTACATCCTAATCTCAAGATGCCAAAGTAAATCCACACTTAAAGAATTTGTGTGATTTGTGTCTTTAATCACGAAGCGGTGGACTTACTTTATCCTGTTTTTTGAGCACGGAGCAGCATTTCAGAGGTATGTGATTGATTTGTAGAGACAAGATGAGAAGCTCAAGTTCACTAATCAAACGCAGTTTATTCCTTTATTGAAAATGCATGTTTGTTACTGAATATTAGAGGCTAACTGATACATCTGCATGGCAGATATAAGTCAATTTTAGCACGTGAAAAAAAATGTTGTTGTCAGCACCCAGTTTGTCCAACAGAGAGCACTGACACATTTATGTTATAATCATCACAATTCTTATCAAAATATTTTTATGCTGAGTTCACAAAACAATTTCACCACAAGGTCCATTTAGTAGCTATTCAGCAGCTTTCGATCATATCACATGATTTGTATTTATTATATTTATTCTTTTTATTATTGTCATCTATGCAAAGACATCTCCATAAGAACTGAGCAAGTTCCATCAACTGAGGATGAACGAGTGACATGTTCAAAGGCTCTAGAACTGCTACTAAATGGACTGTTGTCAGCTACTGTTTCAAGGTCAAGAATCAATGTGGACAAGTGTAAACATCTACATTTCCAACTGGGTAACCCCATCTGCTGAGGAACATCATGTCAACTCTCAAATATTGATATCAGAATCGACCTCAAAACGCAGTCACGCTCTTTTCAACACACAGAAAAAGTTTCATCCAAAACAATATCTGCCAGACAACCTACTTTTGAAAGAACCATGGTTTCCACAGCACAGTGGCCTGGTGGAAACACACATTTTCCAGTGAAGTTAAGAAACCCCTGTTTTCTAATGATATTCATACTTGATCATGGGGTTTAAATGCAGGGCAGTAAGGCTACTGACAGTTCCTATCCTTGCTGATGCCTCCCTGACTTTTGACCCTGCCTCCTTACCACTCCTTTCTGAATTGCACATTTCGCTCGGTACCTCTCAACCCCACCCTACCCCCCTCGCCTTTCATTCCTCGCTCTCACACGCTCTCACACACACACACAAAGCTCTATAAGGCTGGTGTCAGCAGCACCTATTAATCCCTGAGCAGTATGTTAAGTAAAATGGAATCTGTGTATAGGTGTGTGCGCGTTTGTGACAATACACACTCAGTGGAAAGAACAGAGTGTGAGGGTAAGAGAGTGAGCATGATGAGTGTAGGAAAGTGTGTTTTCACAACCATATGTGTGTGTAGGTGTGTGCATCTTACTGAACAACGAGTGTAAAGCTGTACTTTATTTCTGCATCAAACAGTGATTTAAACAATTTTTGGTAACTATACTATATACTAAAATGCCAACTAGATGAAATTAAACACACTATGCAAAGTGTCAGGTAGGTGGAAATAATATTAATTGCACAAACTGCTGATCATCCAATCACGAGAGAATTAAGTACTAATTCAGATTCATCTCAGATAGTATGACATGTCATAGCAGGAATAGCACACGTTTAATCAACAACCTTAAATAAAATCAATGGAGCTCTCTGAGCGATCCTTAAAGCCAACATGTCCTGCTCCTAGCAACCACTACTGAAGCTTCAGTGTGGACTGAAAGTGACGTTGACAGCCAAGACAGATAATTGTCAGACACTACTGATTGGAAAAGGCAAAATAAGCTGACACAACATGCCGTACAGCATAACTTATTATCAGGTGAGTTTGGGTATAAACTCAACAGAAGAAAAACGTAAACCAAGCATTAACATTTTACGGATGGGTGTGTGTGTATGAGAGAGTGAGTGTGTGTGTGTGTCTGTGCGATTCATGTTTGTCCAACGTGGGCTGAAGTGGTGAAATCCGCCCTTATAAACTAACAGCAGCTCCTGAAAACTCTGCACTTTGTAGATCTGATTTTTATGACTTACACTCCTCCTCACTGGAGTCATTAAACTACAAACCCCATGTCAGGGGAACAATTAACTGTAGAGGTAACACACAAAAAAATGACACAGTGACGATGCATAGGGCCGATGCGGAAAGGTCTGAAATTACATTTCTGTCGGTCTAGGGGGTTTACTGGGATCTGTGTTTTATAGAGCCGAGAAGTGTAAAGATTGCCCTCTCCAGTCTCCTGACCTCATGCACATTCCCCATATTTCTAAAATTGTGACTTAAGTGTTGTAAGTAGCAAGAGAATATTTTCTTTTGGGCCTGGGTTGAAAGATGAAGTGCTGTGTGGCCATTTCCCCTCTGGCAGAATATCTGACTCCTAATGCACGTACCAGAAGAACACTGGAGAACAAGAATTAGAAATACCTCTAGAAAAAAATAACAGAAAGCAACATTTGCCATTTCCTCTTACTCTCACATTTTCTCACATTCAATCATTAGCATAAATCTAACTTTCTCACATCCAGCAAAGACATTAAAAGATGTCGCCGAGTGATTCTGATAAGCATTCACAACAGCAGATCATTTTCACTGAGAATGTAGTATGGCAGAGTGATTGTCCCGGTGACGGGTTGTGGTGCAGAGAGAGTGAAGGATGCGGGTGCGTTTTCCTAATATTGTTTCTCTGGTTTAGATATACATGCTGAAAACTGCACAAGGAACATGGCTACTCAGGGGATTCAAAATCCGGAGTTATGTTTTTTATCCTTTGCATGCATGTGCGCACACACACACACACACACACACACACACACACCTATAAACTACTGATACATCAATTCGATATACTGGATTGGTAATCAAACAGATTGGGTATCAGCTAACTGATTCCAACCCACATTAAATATAGTTTCTTAGTTACTGTTACAAAATTATGACATTTTGTAAACTTTATATAAAAAGTAAAATTGGCAAAAGCCTACAAGGAATATTGGTGTAACGTCTGTATTTTAGTTAAGAAGTGATGTGTAGTTATAGCCTCATGCTACAGCACCTTTAGCATGATTGATCCAGCTGTGGGGAATACAGAAACCACACTGACACTGGATAAGTTCTTGGAAAAAGCCCTGACTTCACATATCAGAATCTGTGTCAGAAGAAAGAAAATGAGATCAGTGCATTAATAAATTCGTTCATACACACACACACACACACACACACAGGCCTCAATCACCTCATTTTCATTCTCTAATTCTTTCTCTAACTGGAGTCGCTGGTTTTGGCCGGAGCGAAGCCTAGTTATTTGACCGCAGCAGCTTTAGCCCCAATGCCAAGTGGGACACTCTCCACTGCATCCAAACCAGCACAACTGCTGCAGCATACCCTCGAGGCAGGAAAATGAGGCGTGACGTAGGGGAAGAAGCGGAGACAAATTGCAAACAGAAAGAACTGAAAGAGATAGACACAGATGGATAGATCACCTGGTGCTGAGGAAAACTGAGACAGTGAAAAAGCAGAGCAGTCGGAAAGACAGCGACTACAAACTCAGCAGCTTTTGCAAAAGCCAAATGCTTTATTATCAATAGCTGCAGTCACTTATAACATTTCAGCAAAGTCTAGAATAACTGAACAAAGACTGATTCTGGGCTATTTTCACATAACAATTCCACACAGCAAAACCTTTCAGGCTGTCTAACTTTTCTATAAACACACAGACGACATACATATGGATGCACACATGCACCGCTTCCAACAACGTCACTTTCAGATCCTCTCCATCCATTTCAAATCCATTCAAAGCCATGGGATCTATCCGTCATGCATCAGTTTGTCTCAACAAGGGGTTTTCAATACTTACCGGTAGTTACTTCTCCAAATGGCATTTCATCCACCACCCAAAGATTAAATTACTAACAGTGAGGTGGTATTGTGTGAAACCAAATCGGACCAGCTTGTTTTCCGAACCCGACAAATCAACACTGGGACTTTTCTTGGCAATGAGATGGATGTGAAACCTGACCTTGGGTTTTCCTAAATGTATATTGGACTCATAGGGGTTCCTGACGGCATAAGACTTCTGATCTACCAGAAAACAATCTAAAGAACACGAGGAAGGATAAAGAAGGTAGTTAAAGGACGTAGCCTGGTATTACATTGCCAAGTCTGTGGCTGCTGTAGTGAATACAGATGGGACAGGATGCTTGGAGAGTTATTGGAGGAAGCCAGTGACCTTGGATTGGGCTACAAAAAAAGTCCCGGCTCTGTCAAATTGAAGGGTTTTGTTCCAAATGAGATATCCAGTGTTTGGAAAATCTATTACAAAATGGCTCAGAACAAAAAGATTGAAACAAACTGTGGTGCAGGGTTGCACATCTTTAACTCTTGGTTGACAAAATGGCACATTCCCAGACGAGATCATTTGCATTTTCAAGAACTTTTTAATTACTTCTCCAATAGATAGGCTATGTCTAACTGGAAAGATAAGAGACTGCAGCATTCCTAGGGGCTGGGACTATTTCAAAGAGATCTTTGTAGGCATCCAGTTTTCTGACAGGTTGCACATATTTGGGTTATGTTCAACCTCTTATGAGGCTTCCTGCACTATACTGAGCTGCAGATGCACCCATTGCCATGACCGCTGAACTCAGATTACCTCCCAGCCAGCATATCTCACCCTATCTTGCTGTCTGTCAACACTTCTCCACAGATATGTCACATGTGAGATATGTGTCATGGAATTCAAAGGGTCCCAAGTTATCAATACATGGCGACAGCTGCTGGAGAACAGAGGGATCAATTGAAACACATCTGTTGACCATGTCTTCATATATACAATTATTCTAGATGCTCTGTACAAAATAATAGTAATAATAATCTGATGAAAACCAGGTCAAAAGCATTTATGCTTTGCATACTGACTGAAATTAGATCATGGTTGTGTCTTTTAATGTTTGATTTTATTTCTTTTCACCTGAGGTCAGAAACATCAGGCCAGCTTGCATGTGATGTTGTGTGTGTGCATGTTTGTGCGAGATAACAGTGAATAAGGAGGCCTCGAGGTCCTTCTAGACGTTCAGAGGTCAGAAAGTAGGCCCCGGTTTCTGGAAAATATTTGGTATCCATTTCAGAGAGGAGGGCAGGGGTGAGCGGAGTGTGACGAGAGAAGGAACAGGAGTGAACAGGCCACCGTTAAGTAACAAAGGCAAAAAGTGTCTATACAATTAAAGATTAAAATAGATTCCTACCAACTATTTTCTCCATTAACTGATTATCGTTTGGTTTAAAAAAAAAAAATTGTGAAAACTGCCTGAAAAACCAATATCTCCGAGAGCCCAAGGTGACACCTTCAAATAGCTTGTTTTGTTTCACTGACAATCTTAAACTTAAAGATATTTCATCTATCTAGGCAAAGAAAAGCAGCAAATCTTCACATTTGGAACAGCTTGGAAAATGATTTAATCAAAATGTCTTGGCTTGAGTAGTTAAACTGAAGAGAGAAAAAATAATCACTTCAAAGCCCACAGTTTCTCCTCCTGCAAACTGAACTATTAATGATGACAATACTGACAAAATACAGCTATGTCAAAGCATTTTGTCAAAGCAAGAAAAAAATGCTCCAGAAAACCTCAGTAGAGAATTTTTGAGGTTGATAGACAAAGTTATGAAAGAGGAGAATGGAGAATATTTCTGTCAGAGTGATTCAAAGAGGCCCAGAGGAGCGGAACCCGAGACTAAAGCATTTCTTCCTCCTAAACCCAAAACATACACTCAGACGCACTGTGTATGTGTGTGACTGTGTATGTTGAGTCTATTGACTTGATCACCATGACAGTGTCTGAATAACTTTCCAACTGCACCTTGAGCACACGTGCCAGGTAAGCACCCAGAAAAGTGTGTGTAAGGAGTGCACTAAAAAAAAAGGTCACTCCTATTACACTATGATTTCAGGCCATGAGAGTAAATGATATTATGGGCCACTGTTGAAGTCAGGAGTTATATTAAGATATCTGCTTACACAAAAACTACATTTGAAATATATCATTGTCTATATTTTAAAAGCCTGACCAGAAAATATGGTACTCTCTGGTAGTACCAGATTTCCAAAACTACTATGTAATGAATTCATTATAAAATTAAAAGCTTAAGAAACAGTTAGAAGAAATAGAAATACAAGAACCAAGTGGAGATTTGTGAGCCAGAAAGAAAATAAACAGTGATTTCCAGGATCCCTGAAATGAGTCACAAGATAAATCTCAAGGGTTACATAATTATTGGGACAGGAAAGAAACATTCTGCTACACAAAATAATGTTTAATTTTCTATCTTTTCTATAATTATTGCTTTGTCTTGTGAAACCCTGGATTGTTTTATCCCTTCAGGCTTCTAAAATTATTCAAATTAAACAAGTGAAAGAGGAAAGAAATCATTCATTATCCATACTGCTTATCCCGAAGGGTCGCAGGGGGGGGGGGGCTGGAGCCAATCCCAGCTAACACTGGAAAGAAATCACTCATAGGTTAATACAGTTCAGTATTAACCTGCTGACAAGGTGTCCCATGAAGACACATGAATACATGGTTTAATGGGGACTACTGGTCCACTTGATTGTCATAAAGAAAGGGTCCACTTGTACTTACTATCCATCTCTATGCTCCATTTAGTAGACGCTCTCATTAAGCTTCATTGAGAAATCGAGGACTGTGAAACAACTACGGGGTTAAAAGAGACACTCCATCTTCTGTGCTGTAGTTTGAACCTACTTAAAGTTACAAGTTTCACCTTTAAAAGAAAGACTAAGATACTTGTCCTTCTACTCAAGTGAATATCAGAAAAAGTACTGACAGAAACAGCACTAGTCTTCCCACCACTTATCTTGTTGTGGGACAAAAAGCAATGTGTGTTACTTTAAAGCTTCACTGTCCTGTCCTGTTAACCATTTCACAGATTTATGAGATGCTATAAACAGTAATGGTAGTGACCCACATCCCCGCTGCAGACTCAGAAATTTGAAATCTGTTGTCTGGTGTCTGTGGACGTTCCTGTCTGACTTCTGCCTTATCAGGGCTTTTCTGGCTGGTAGGTGAGGCGGCCTGTCTGCTCCATCCTTCTCTCTCATCCAACCCTACCACAGACCCTCCGATACTGAGGAGGAGGAGGAGGAAGAAGCAGACAGACTGAGGGGGAGGAAATGATTAAGCGTGAGATGGCAGGAAGTGGCAGTTGCACATACAGGAAACAGAGACTTTTCTTATCATCTTATCACGGCTGGGTCCAGCCTCGGGGACCGGATCAAAGACGTGCACCTTGCTTTGATTTGCTGCGGTGGGGACTTATTTGCGTCAGCTATTTCACTGGAATTGTAGTCGTCTTCCCTTTTTCCTTTGTGCAACAGTTGTACACTTGCACCTATTTTAAGGGGAAATAAGTTTATTCTCTTGGTGAAAAAGTAATTCCCCTTTCCTCTCCATGTTATCGCTCTACAGTGTCACCGCTCACCTTCTAATAGTGAGAGTGTAGCTTGAGTTTAGTGCTGGTGAGAAATCACTGGCTTGTTTCAAATTTACCCAGCGAATGAGCCAAGACAATTAAAAAATGCTCAAGTGACAAAATGTGTTTTCTAGAAATGAAAAGGCCCCTTAAAATCACTCAACATTTTCCAGCATTAAGGTGATGAATGGTGTTCATTTCCCACCTTAATTTGCTGCACCCGGAACATCTACATCTCATTACCGGCTATTCAGAAATTCATGCAAAGGCTCTAAAATAAATTGCAAATGTGTGTGCCCACGAGTCTGTCTGCACACTTCAGACAGGTCAAGAATGTACAGGATCTCTACAGTACATCTTCACAGGCCATATATAAGCAAATTGCACAAGCCTCATTTCATCTAATAGACAATGTTTTGAAAAACATATTTTGACTGTAATGCACCAAAGCTGAGGATGGTGACATCCCCCCGCTGACACTCTGCTGGGGAGGTCTGCGGCTCTGGAGGAGAGCATGATGGAAAGGCATAAAAATGGGAGAAATGGTGTTGACCCACTGGAATGAGATGGGGGCCTCGCAAACCCAGCCCTCAGTATTTGTTTTGCTCATTGTGGTCTGGCAAAGCTCAATACAGAAAAGCATCATCTAAAGTAGAGCTGTGTGAAGTGTGCTCTCCTTCTCTGAAACATCAACTTGGACTATTTGTGCTAAAAAAATGTGGGCTTTAATTCAAGTTTTCTAAAAACATGGTGGTGGGTATACTCAAATTTCTCCTAAACTGTCAGGCAAAATGTTTTTACGAATAATACAGGGTGAGAAGTACAACTCGTAGTTGCATTATGCTTTATTTTACATCTACAATGGCCATTAAAATTAAACTACTTGTTTACAAGGTTTGGATGTCGGCAAGACACACACTTAGTTTTAATACAAAATTAAAACTAAACAGCTCCACAAGGTTTTCAGAATGGGCCGGCTCCCAACTGCTGAGCTCAATTCATTCTCGGTGGATGTTTGCAGGACTGGAATCATGCAGGAAAAAAAAACGATTCTGTGAGATTTGGGTCTAGAGCTCTGTGTTGAGGACACAAGCACAATGATGCACAAATGAAGCACAAATGCAAGCGCATACATTCTCATGCACTCCAGTTTACAGTCTATAATTCGACCTCTAAATTAAATGATGACAACCATGTAAAGACATGCAGCTGGTCCATAAACTCTGTGTGTGTTTTCCTGGGACGGTGGGCACATTAGGAGTCATAGGAACTTTTCACTGAAGAAGTAGAGGAATATAACCCACCTGCTTTTCCAACTTGTACAGATTTCGGTCCCAGAAACATACAGCAGAAAGCTCATTTAATTAAGTGGCTAGCGTCAGTAAACTACTCTAAAGTCTGTTTTGACCCAGATTCAGACAGACCTTAACTAACAGTCAGGTAAAAACATTACTGTGAAACTCACCAGAAAGAGCCACATTCTTTCTATCAATTCCTTCGACCGAGGGCTTTCTTTCATCTTTCTCTCACTCTTTTTTCCCCCCATCATCTCTCTTCACACACTACCCATCTGTCTGTGTCTTATGCAACTGTGCGGGCAGACTGACACAGTGAAGCCGCCAAGTCCAGTTTAGTGCTCGTGTTTCTTTGCCAAAGCCGGGCCTGCCTGCAGAGAGCAAGAGGGGGTTTTATCTGGCAACACATGGCAACCCAGAGGCAAATCTTCAGGATGAAGAAGACAAATGATGAAACAAAAAACAAGTGATGGCAGGGATTTCTAACTCGTTTCTCTCCCTGTATTTTTATAGCAGACACTTGTATCCAAAGCAAGCTATGATAAACGCAACAATGGAAAAATACATAATTCCTGGATCAACAAGATTACTAGCAACCAATAGAATAAAATGAAAGGCTTTGAGCCATATTGCCTTGAAGATATTTGGTCATGTTAAAGGTAAATGCATGGAAAATGAATTAAACGAGAGCTAAGAAAAGCAGGGAAATGGATCAACTTTTTCAGGGCAATTACAGTAAGTAGAGAGAAGGAAGGAATATGATTCAGTTTGGAGAAGGTGATGTGAACTACTTCTGTCTCAGGTACAGTACAGACGTTATTCCTCGGGGGCCTGAAAACATTAACTGAAAGTCATCAATCAGCTCCTTTGTATGGCAGGCCATTACAGTGCTGGGAAACTACAGCAGTGAGTGATGTCATCAGCTACCAGGTTATCATGTCTGACGCGAGGTTGAGGAGAGACAGACCCACTGTGAATCATTATGACAAAGTGCTGCACCCTTAATAAATTCATAGTCCCTCATCTACATCACTTCAAATTTGGATTTGATTTGAACTTTCCCACTCAAGCTCTCATTTGTCATTCGTCCATTACATTTCATTCGTACGCTTGAGTGCGAAACCATGAATCCCTTCAAGGAAAGACTGTCCGAAAGTGTGCGCCCATATCCCAGTCTCTACAATTAATTGCATCTTGACGCTTCCCATGACAGGTAAGCTTCTTGCCACGGCTTAGCGTGTGGCCGTTCAGAACACGTTTGCCTTTAGAGGTCTGATGACACATCTTACAGCGTCGTTTGCTGAAGCATATGACACCATAACAGAGAGCTAGCCAGTCTATATTACCTCATTTTACTCACTATACAGATATAACACTGCTCAGTTGTATATTCTCAAGTGTATGCCTACAAATGTACTGTGTATGCTAGTTTAACACTACATATAATATTTACCTAAACTAAGTGAAAAAACCTCCTGAATCAGAAATAATTTTGGACCTACTTAAATTGATACTTTAAACCTACTGTGTGATGTATTAAGTGAAGAAAGAGACAGCAGACAGACAGACAAACAGACAGCAGAGAGACAGAGATGAAGAGTGCTGGAGGAGAGCCCTGTCGCTACATGCACGGCTGGTGGAAAAATGTCTCTTAATGGATCCCAGCTTTCTGCAGCACTTAGAACAGCCAGGACCAGCCAAGGGAATAAATTATGGCATTATTATTATTATCCTGCAATTATCAATTATCCTCCCTCTCTTACTTTCACTGTCTCTCGTTCTTTCTAACACACGTTCATACAGATCACATAGACCTACTTACACACACACACGCCTACACCCGTCCCTTGAAGCCTTAGATGTACAGGCAAAAGCACAAAATCACAAATTACATGCAGTCACACACACACACACACACACAGCAAAATTCCCAATTCAACACGCTCACATACTGAGACAGTTGCCCTGCAGTTCAGTCGGTACATGATGACAGGCGGATACGCGCCTTGTGGATTAGTGTTAGCAGACCCATCCTTTATGCAGCTAATGGAAAGAGACGACAAACGCTCCTTTTTACTCTTTCCAGTCAGATTCAGATGGACGATAAAACAACCCAGAGATCAGGCGATAAATCATAGACGGCCTGTTTTTTTTTACATTAACTTCCTCAATCATGTGAAGACACAGTAAACGTCAGACTGAATCTATCAGGTGTAGAGGCAGTTTCTGGAGTACCAGTTGATGTGCTGCGTCCCGGCCTGTATCTGCTAGGCTCATCTATCTTTCCAAAAAATCTCAGCTCTGTGTAGGCTGCACGTACCTCTCCCATTACTCATACATGGCCCAGTCAGCCTACAGACTGTCACCATGCAGATGCCATACTGGAAAGAAATACAGGAGTGCTTCTTGGCTATGATGAGTGAATAAGAGAATTAAATTTGATCTTTTATTTTATCTTTAATACAATGTTTGGAGGCCAAATTAAGAGCCTGAGCAGCAGTACGCCCTGCTTTCTTTCCAAAGCCATCTTTGGCTGATTTAGATTACATCACTTGATAAATCACCCAAAACTTTCTGAGTGTTTGTGAATAATGATAAGGCACTACAGTTCCCCAGAAAGCCTTTTCTTGGTATTGTTGTGGTCTTTAGCAGCTGGGACGCAGCCAGTGGTCTCCTTATCGGCACTTAACTAAGGAGGGCGAGCTGAAAACCTGTCCTGAGGGCCAAGCTTTCAGCACTAAGCCAGTGGTTGCGGTCAAAGACGGTTAGCTTTAAACAGGATGAATTGAAGGGTAAACCTGCCAAAACTCATCTTACCTAGCCTTTTTGTCTGTAAAACTAGGCTGACGTGATTTTTTATGATCTACAGTGCATTCGTGGAAAGTTAATGCTGTAGCATGAAAGTGATATGGGTTTTAAGGTGATAATATTCTGAATATATTATTGTTAAAACTGATGGTTATTTGCCTTATGATGACCAGTGACTGGATGTACTCTTTGTCGCACTTCAACAACCTTATTATGCAACACCATTACACTGACTTTCAGTAGTTGACGCGGTGGCTAGCCAGCAACAAGCTTAGCTATTCGGACAACCATCAGCTGCTGTTTCATCACTTGAGCATACCCGTTTCAAAGAGGTCAAGGTACGAGATCTATTTTGTATTTTGGTCACCAAGCCATCTGTGTGGATGCAATAACTATCAGCAGACTGCAAAATAACAGAAAGTAGCTTAGTAACAGGCTGCAGTATTTCTTACCAATTTGTGCAGTCCCCAAAAGCACCTGAATCTTCTCCTGTCTGTACTTAAAATAACACTCTGTGCCTCACAATGCTCCCAACTGAAGGCAGATCTGAGGCATGAGCTGAGGTGTGTGTGTTTATACAGGACCAGCCCATATACCACCAACGCAGCTTTTACAGCTGGGCTGTTTGGACTTCACGGATGAACTGTGCCATATGTCCTCGATGTGTGTGCGTGCGTAGGTGTGTGTGTGTGTGCGTGCGCGCGCCCGCTGGGTGTCATGCAGCTCAAATCAACAAACCATAAACAAGCTAACATTCTGACCCCTTGTAATCCCACATAACCCCCAAACCCCTGCCTCTGTAACAAATTCACCCTTGTGTGTGTGTGTGTCTGTGTGTGTGCTCACTCTTAATCACTGGAAATTCCTGAACAATAACCAGCATGTGGCCTCCCCTCACTATCTGCTGATGTGTAATTCAGAGGAAGCAGGAGCAGCAACAGCAAGGCTGCTCAGGGCCTCATTAACATCAACTGTACTGAGCCACAATCACTCCCTGCACACACAGCAGGCTGCAGACGAACTGAAACACACACATACACACACTGTGCAGTCACACATATAGGCAAAGGTTTCTGAATAGCAAGCTCAGGTTCATTATTAAGATGCAAATAAAATGAGAAAGTGAGCATCTTTAGGTCTGACTCACCGCTGCCCTCTGGAAGGCCCCTTTCGTGTAGGTGCCCCCTCCTCTGTAGCTGATGGCCGGGATCTCCTGGTTGAACAGGGAACACTTGTGCTGGTGGGACTTAGGCGCTGTGATGTGGTCCACCCTCGTCACTACATGGGTCTTCGATGAGAAGGTGACCAACGCCACCCGCGTGTCCTCTGGCGCAACAGGAAAGTCCGACAGCATCTTGCGAACGAACCTCAGCTCGCTCAGGAAGTTATTGGCCCCCACACTAGACGACTCGTCCACCAGGAAGACCAGGTCCAAGCAGGAGCTTTTCTCACGTAGCTCACGGACATTTCGCTTGAACGTCTGGCCGAGGCGCTCAACTTTGCTCTCGGCACTCTCTGACAGGTTGCCGGCTGAAGAGGAGGAAGTTATGGGTGACATCTGCCTTGACCGGCGGAACTGCAGCTGTTGTTGGGATTGTTGGGCAGCCGGCCAGGCTGCGGTCCACACATCCAGGATGCACAAGACCAAAAGGCAAGAAGTCCATGATGGTGCTAAAGAGTACCTTTGAGAAAACATAGTGACAGTCAGCACAACACCTGCGCTGAAGAAGGACTTTGTAGAGAGAGAAAAAAAAACAAACAATGTGGATCCTCTCCTCAAGAGGAATTCAGTGAAGAGAAATATGTCCTATGCCTGCGTCAGCATCCAGGATAGCAGGCAGCAGCAGTTCAGTGCAGAGCTCCTCAAAAGCATTGCTCTTTTCATTCAAAATGTACCTCTGTCCATCAGCCTCTTTCTCTCTCCAGTGGAAGAAAACTATAGTCCCGTCTGGAAAAATGTTTAGCCTTGCTCGCAAGGGACCTGCCTGCCTGTCTACAGAAATAAATCGGTATATCTGGCTTTTGTCTTGCTTCTTGTGCAGTCTGTATGTGTAAATGTAGTGTTTAATTCTTATTAAGAGTCTGTATATATCTATATGTCCTTTCGCTCTCCTTCTTCTATCTGTTAGTCAATCTTCTAGTCTGCATCAGATCCAAAAACCTCCCAAGCCTCTTCAGTCCCAGTGCACTGCCCTTCAGGCTCCTGTGTGCCTATGTGACGCTCCTGCCTGCACAGTCAGCCAAGCTCTGAATGCTTGTTCCCCTCTTCTCCCCAAATCATTTAAAAAAAAAAACACACAGAGGAGGAGGACGAGGAGGAGGAAAAGGAGGAGGAGGGAGGAGAAAAGTTGAGAGACAGAGAGAGGCTGAGGGGAAAAAAGGGGGCAGTCCAGTTGTGGCCGTGAAGTAATTTTTTTCCCCTTCATCTCTCCTCCTCCTTTTCTCTCACCTCCCCCTCTCTCCCTATCTCTGTCTGTCTCTCACGCTCCCCCCTCTCCCTGTATCTGTCTATCTCTCTCGTCCTCACAGTGGAGCGAGGCTCGATGTCAGTGCTGCGCTTCGCCTGTCAACTTGTCAACAAAAAACAACAGCAACAGGCACTGTGATCATCTCCATATGTCCACACGTGCACACACACCATGCACACAAGGTAACATCAGAATGAGCTCAAACAAAGTGAGAATGAAAGGTGAGATGAAGGGAGGAGAGGACAAAAAGATATGTCTGATTAAAAAGTCAGACAAGAATTCATAAGTAATATCAGACAGATGCAGAGTTTGGCAGGAGGAAGGACTGAAATCTCATTTTGAACTTCAGCGTTAGAAAGCAGTTACGTCTGCTCTGGCTAGGTGCTTTGTCAAATCATCACTCTTTTAGTAGCAATCATTTCCTCTCCGTCCTTCCCTCTCCTTCTCTCTGTGTATCTTGTTCAAGAAATTAAAAAAAAGCGGAGGGAGGAACTGCCCTTCTCACTTCTTGGATTTGTCCATTTCTTCCTGCACCACAGGGATTCACACACACTCTTTCACTGCGCTGTTTTTCTTACATCTCTTTGGTCTCTCATAGCCCCTCCCTCGTTCGCCTTCTCTCTGCTGTCGTTTTTTCCTTCAGTGATTTTATCTGTAACCAAAACAAAGGCAGCCGGTGTTACAGAGGCACACTGCGTCTATTAAGCCAAAGGCCTGAGATTTACAGCAAAGAGCTGGCTTCACAAGGAGCAGCACAGGCTTGTGGAGAAGAAAGAGTCAGAGTAGAGTATAAAGGGAGCGAGAAAGACAGAAACAGGACAAGGAACAGAAAATATAGAAGTGAGGGAGATCGAGACAGGAAGCAGTAGTAGTAGAAACGACACAGAGAAAGAACGAGACATAAACTACATGTATGTGCACAGCCAAACGTTGTATGTGATTATGGAACATTTCATTCCATCCTCCATCATCCACCACCTGCCTGAGGGGAATTGCTCCCACTCAGGCATAAGAGCATTAGTGAAGTCGGGCTCTGAGGTGTTGGCTGGGGCTGAGGTTAACGTTCCGTGCAGGTCATGCTCGTCCACGCTAAACTCAGAAAACCATTTCTTTATGGACCTCGCTTCGTGCTCAGCGGCAAAAAACGAAAGTTGCCACAAAGTTGGAAGCATACTGTTGTCTAAAATGTCACTGTATGCTGTAGTATAAAAATGAGGGCTGCATATAACGATTATTTTCATTATCGATTATTATTATCTATTTGATTAATTAATCTTTCAAGTTAAATTTGATGGATGAAATGTCAGAAAATAGTGAAAAATGTACAGCAAAATAACCCAGAGCTCATCCTAGATATGATGCCTTCAAATGCCATGTTTTGTCCAACAAACAAAATACAATTTACAATCAAATAACAGAGAGAATTAAGTACCTGGAATTAACTATTTTTAACGATTGTTTGCTTGAAAATTATTTAAACGATTCATCGACTATCAAAATAATTGCAGACTCATTTTCCGATGATCGAGAAAACGATTAATTGATTGTTTCAGCGCTAATCGGAAATAAGAGGTCAAGTCCAACCAGTCCCAGACCCAAACTACACAAAGGTACGTGGGTATGGGTATTCCATATAGTGTATGGAAACAAACAGATGAGAAAAGAGCAATAACAAAGAGAAAGTGAAGAAATAAAGAAGCAAGAGGAGGTGACAGAATCAATACAAAAAGCAGAAAATTGACAGAGGGGGGTGTGTGTGTGTGTGTTTCCATTAGAGCAGTTCAGTGCAATCAGTCTTGTACTATTAGCCACAATGACACACAGCTCAGCTCAGAGTGTTTATTAGGCTGTATAAGCCAGGCTTTCATTTAACGGCACTGGAAACTTCTGCACCAAAGAGGTGGGAATAGAAAGTAGCGTCAGACTGGCCAGATAAACTAACTGAAACACAGACACAGACATACAGAGACTAAAACAAACACACACACACACTCTCACACATGCTGAAAGGGGGATGAGCACAGCTGTGACTTCCTGCTTTTTGGCACTGGAGACCCCTCACCAGACTTCTGTGGGAGTCCCAAGGGAGACAGGGGGGTGGTGGATGGAGAGAGGAGGCTTGTGAGTGTGTGTGTGCTGGTGGGGGGTTGTGTGTTGGTCACACTGAATATTTAATCTGTAAGGGAGTATGGCCTATATGTACCGTACAAGGCTTCTGGGAAGATGTCTGCACATTTCAGCACAGGTTTAATTACCATTATGACGTTTTTTGATACCAGGTGCAGAGAAAAAATACAATTTCTTCCTTTCCTTCATCTCTCAAGTCATGCAGCCCTTTTTCTTGGTTAAAATGTGAAGCTAGGCCAAACAAGGCGTGCAGCCACTCATTTAGGAGAGAGTCTAAACCATGTAAAATCTAAATAAAGCAGTGGAAATTGTCATTGTTGGGAGATATAAAATTAAGCAATATACAAAAATACAGAACAAATACGCAGACATATGTTCACTCAGTCTGCCGCAGATCAAAGTTAATGTCTGCCTTTCTTTAATTCCAGACAATTTCAGGCTCTCTTTTTATTTTTTTAGACCGGGACTTTCAAAAACCAAAATTAAGACTTTTTAAGGATCTGTGGGAAGCATGGATGTGTGCAAAGTTTCACATGCTATGTTTGCAAATGTCCACACAAACACACACGGAACAAAGACATATTTGGCAGAACAGAAAAAGAAATGGCACATAAGAGTGCAGGTCACAGAATCTGAGAGTATTTTCCTGCTGTGGTTAGGATGCTTGGTCAAATACAGACACTTGGACAAAAATCTTGTCTGGTTACTGGCAAACTGAAAATGTTTGATCCACTTCAAAGTATATCAAGGTGAGAACATGTCAAACAACTCTGGACTGGAGAATAATCTGCTTTTTTGTAATGGAACTTCTGGGAGATATTAAAACTCAATAAAAGTAATTAAATCTGTACTCAAAAAGTGTGCCAAGTCCTTCCACTGGTGGTGAATAAAACATGGATTCCTGGAGAAGAGTTCTGCGACACATTTTAATTTTGATGGTTTAGGATTGAAGCTCACTCTGGTCTGCACTTCAAAGGTTAGAAATACCCACTTCGTTATGGTAATAAAAAGATGTGTAGATTGTCCCGCAAAGGAATAACACCGTAATGTTTAACATATATACAAGAACGGGTGGTGAGACACTTACTTCTGCTTTCTGACGCACTCATCTTTTCCTTCTTCGTCCTCTGTGAAAGCAAAAAAGACTCAGGAGGTCAAGGATTGTACAATGGCAATGGATGTCATATAAGAATGTCTTTATTCCCTCTCTCCCTCTGTTTCTATCACACACACACACACACCTTCTAGAGCAGCAGATACAGTAGCTACAGGTAACAACACATTCTTCATATTTCTTGGCATTTCTGGCCTAAAGGATGAAGCACATACCTCAGCAGGAGGATGGCATTTCCAAAACATTCCTTTACTGCTCAGTTTGATCTACAATCAGGTCACATATTGTTCCGTGTGTGACGTTGAACTGGATCCACACATTCGGCCCCCTGCATCCAGTGGATTTAAAGTAAATGGATTTCTATTTATGTTTGTTTGAGGGTTTTACACGTACTCCAACAAAATTTCCTTTCCTTTTATTACTTCTGATTAGTGCTGAAACAATAAGTCAATTCCCCTGTAATTTATCAAGCACAGCAACACACTAAATCTGTTTTCAGCTTCTCAAGGCCGAAGATTCTTTTCTCTCTTTTAAATCGTGGTAAATTAAATATATTTGGGTTTTGGGCATCTGAAGATGTCACCTGGGGTTCCTGGGAATTAATGTTTTCACAGTTTCGTGGCATTTAATAGACTCAATCATTAGCCCCAATATACATTTAAATTATTTTATTATTTTAATTATTTCCAGATTGCTGCTTATTTTAATTTATCTTCAGATTGCGTGAGATGTTGTGTCTGTTGCGCTTCCTATGGATTTGGATCGTTATTCTCTGTGAACTACATTTCCCATGAGCACTAGCAAGAAGACGCACAGGTGAACTGTATTTGCCGTCATTAGAATGTCTGATGACCCCCGAGAGTTTACTTTAACACTCCTGTTGTCCTTATAGTTTTGTTCAGTGCAGGTTAGGCCTTTACATGTAGTTATTTAGTCATTAAGTTGTTTTGTTTGCCAACAGCCAAGAGATTTCGTCCCGTTTTCCAAACACGGAGCAGCACTTTCTAGCGCTCAGTGCCTGCTGGCTCGCTGATTAAAAACTGGAATAGCCTCTGCTGGGTAACTTGGCACTGAAAGGGAAATGCTTTCTAATTGTATTCAGGGGCTAATGTCGCCGTTTGCAAATGTTACAACGACCAAGTGGGGCCACCACAGACCGGGAACAACAAAGAGCTCTTTAACGAGCTCGTCCGCAGCATTTAGCTAGCTCAGTGGTTTAATTAGCACACTTAATTATGTTAGCAGCGCCAGGCTAATGTGAACGCTACAAGGCCCGTTTTACTGGCGGCAACTCAAACGGGCTACGAATTAGAAACCTCACTCTTTTTGGTAAGTTTATCCGCGTCTCCTGACAGTATAAAAACTCAATTAAAGGCTCACTTACTGTTAAATTGCTAAAGAGCCTCTTTTTCCAGTCGGCACCACACGTTGTTACAGAGTTGTGTTACACTGCCCTCTGCAGGCGGCGGGAGGTCAGTGCACTGCAAATGAGCGGGGCGGCGGGTGCCATGACACACTGCGGCCGTTGAGTGGCGCAGTAATACAAGTCTGAAGAGGATGCATCAACCAGCTCCCATCAAGATTACCTTCTGAAGGTAATGAAGAGGTAATACAATCTTTCATTTGCGTATTTAAGACGTCAATATACTCTTACAGGTGAATGGTTAGTTTCTGGCAAATTGTGCTTTATTTAGTGGTGGAAGAAGTGTTCAGATATTTTACTATTAGCCTAGAAGTAAAGATGTTGCATTGAAAATCTTAATTAAAGGGGGCACTCTTACACACATGTCACAAACTGTATGTTGTATAATGTCTTCTGATGCTCAGGAGATTCTTTTTCTGCCATCTTTTTATTTATTTTTTTGTAGCCAAAATGGCTCACGGCAAATGAGGTCAGCATTTTATTTGAGTTGCGTTGACTTGTGAAGTTCTATATCGTGTGTACTGTTTCACAACCCTAATGTTTTTAAGAGCAAGAAGAACAATGTCCTGTAATGTGGATGTGAGTTGTGGGCGGTTGTGGGTGTCTGGGTGAGCACACATATAGTAATGGAAGCGTTAACCACAGGGGAAGTAAGACTTCGTGCACATGACAGCATCACATCACCCGAAGTCACGTTTTGCTCTGGTCAGTAGTTTTATAAATCGAGTCAGCAGCTGTCGAAGCACTATTTTGTAAGAGTTAGAGCTCCTCATGTCTGTCGCTGTGGCTGTTATTCCCTATGATTTCACTGAACCTGCAGAGTTGGGTATCTACAGTACTGCAGAAGATGTATGGAAGCTTCTCAATGACAAATATTAAGAAGGTTGTAATTAATCTGCAATCTGAGTTGAGGTCTGTGTGTCCAGGGTCCTTTCAAATCAAGTCTCTCTTTTTCTTTTTATCTTTGTGTAAAAAAAAAAAAAACATCTTATTTATGGATGTCGAATTTGGGTAGGTTTTCCACAAGTAAGTTTCAGATTTTATTTCGTATCCTCGCGGGTTCAAAAAGAGGAATTGGGTAATTTCATTTGAGCAAGGCTTCCATAGCTCACTATTTTAAAATCTCTCCACTCTCGGTCTTGGCAGGTTGAATCCCTACGCTGTGTGAACTCAAGTAGATTTGGGCCGGTCCAATCATTTATCAATTTATACGTTCTTGTATTTATATGATGTCCAGCTTATAGTCTAATGTCAAGCATATCAGTCTAAGGCTTTATTCTCAAGTGCTCTGAACCCACAAAAAACAGCTGAAGAAATGAGTGCAAGCAGCTTTTAACTGATCAACCTAATTGAGATTTTACGCTTTTGAATGTCTCCGGCTGCTTGGCACAGAAACGGATTGCAGATCGTAGGGTGTGTGCGCTTTTGCACAGTCATCCTGAATATCAATACGTCTGCATGATCAGAATGCAGCAGCATGCATCTGGTTTGTCAGTGAAGCTGTGTATGTATTCGTGTTTGTGGATGAGCCATAAAGCTGTGTGAGATGGCAGTGGTAAAACTAGTTTTATGTTTAGCAGAGACTATTTTTAGCGCCTGCTGCACTCGCATGCAGCATCAATGTTTTAAAAGTACAACCAGCCTGCAAGAAAACGACGTCCTTGAGGCAGAAAATCGACGGCGCACACTCACAGATTTGTCGTCCTTTACTGATTAACCTCACACATGCTGCTCAAAAAATCCAGAATAACTCGGTGCAGAGCATTTTGGGTTTTTGTGTCAGTCTTTGAATTTCAGATTTTGTAAACGATGACAAATACATTCTTGTTGCCATGTTTTTCTACATGTCATCTCGTCACCAAAAACTGTGTTACATGCACAAAGATCCAAGCAGGGATTGATGTTCTTTAAAAAATTGCCCCTAGCAAGAAATCAAACAATAAGCCATCAAACCTCAAAACAAATTAAAACATTCATAACAGGCACTCAGCCATGGAAACATGTTCTTCAACCTTGAATTATCACATCCCCACAGTCACACATCTGGCAGCTGATGAGCACAACATCTGACTTGCACTTCAGCAGTTATCCGCGTAACTGTTGGGTGATTGTGTATTTATACAAAGGCAGATAAATGTACACAGATGCACAAAAACACACACACACACACCCCAAGAGGGCTGAGTATGTTAGCGAGCGGAGGGAAGCATCATCGTGGGAAAGGTCCACAAAGGGGAAAGGTGTTAGATTCCACACATTCACAGGAGCGAAAGATCATATAGTGCACACACAAAATCCTTTGTTTCCCTTAATGTGCTGTCTGCCGGTAGTTTTTGGATAGTGAATGAGGAATAAGATGCACAGAATTTTCTGAAGTCTAGGAAAAGAAATAAAGGACAAAAAGAAACTTCCAAACTGCGACACAGATTTTAAGTCTAACAAAGCTCGTTATGTGCTTAGTAATTAAACTGAATAGCTACATTGATATTTTAAGCACAATCCCTTGAAGCAATTGATTACATTGCGCATGGATAAAGTACCAATCTGGCGACCTTTGTCGCAGTGGGACCCTGCCATGATGAGGATTGGCAATCCAGCCTTGATATCTGGACACACACATCTGGACATGTCCTACATCTGCACATCAGTTTCCTCTTTTTTCTTTCTTTCCTTCTTTAGACAAATCCTCAACCAAGTACAAAAGTTTGTGATGAAAGACAAAGGAGCTTAACAGAAGAGAAAAAGATGTGAGGAAAACACACTGAGGGTTGAGATATGAGAGGAAGCAATAAAAGGGCGAAAGAGAGACAGAAGGCAAAGGGGGTTGAAATAAAGGAATACAGACCAGTACAGCAAGGAGAAAGAAACGGAGGAGGAATAAACAATATGTGCAGAGAGAGAGGGAGCGATGTCCTGAGAGATAAGTGGAGGAGGCAGGCAGGCAGGAGTGGGAGAAGGGGAGAGAGAGAGTAAGATGAGGAGGTCATTTCTTGAGGCAGTGTGAACTGGATTCAGCCAGACTTCCCTCCAGACAGCGATGGCAGTTGGTGGACCGGAGGGGGGGGGTGAATACTGGTAATGTCAACACACATGTACATACAGACACTCTGCTTGTGAAAAGCAGGATTCCCTATGTGTTGCTTCATGTGAACAACAAACCCAATCTGAGGTTTTGTTATTCTCACTCCTCCTCACACAGAAAGAGGAAGTTGTGTTGATAGGGTTTTTTTATTGGGTCTGCAAGAACACAAACACACCCTGTGCTGTGACTACCTCAGCTGCTGGCTCAGCTGAGTAAGATTACTGAACTTACTAAATCCCCTGTTTTTCTTAAGGACTGTCTGCTGGTAGGCTAGTGAGTGTTCACAGGATCTAGGGAAGTCCAGGCAAAGAAATGAGCTTTGTCAGACTTGAAATTTGTGTCACAGTTTGGAAATTGTTTTTTTCCCTATATCTTCTGTTTTCTTATTAACTAAACTGAACATGACCGTAGTTACTTTTAACAACAGCTTTTTGAAGGAATTGATTACATTGCACTTGGATAAAGTAGCATTCTGATGTCCCTTGTCACAGTGGGACCCTGCCATGATGAGGATATTGATTCTGAAAGTCCACAGTGATATTAGGGATCTGGGTAAACAAAGAGCCGGAGGGGAAACAAAGTGTCAGCTGTGGAGCAGTTTAGGGGCGTAACTCTGTGCAAGACAAGTGTTGAGACGAGACGCAGACAAGTTCAGACTGGCTCATGGTTTGAGGCACAAGGAACATGGATGGCATCTATTAATTTGCATTTTATTTATAGCTACTGAAAGTCTGCACTGCATTATCTCATAACAATAATGTTAATTTGACAAAAGTTAATCTAGACGATGTTTACTTTGATGGATTTCACAACTTAAAGCTGCGTTCATTGATTTTATTTGGCCACTTGGTGGCAGCACAACAAGATGTAAACACAATATTGACACATTATCACCTTATTAAGTTGGTATGGTAAGAGTTAGCAAGTAGTTGCTGGATATTTACACATCCAGCAGACATGAAGCAACATTAGCATTCATTCCTTTTACCTCTGTTTTGGTCTCCACCAGCTCCTGAGGGAAATATGTGGCTCTTTAGCTGCTAAAAGCTCCTCTGTCGCCAGCTAGTTGCTAATTTTGTCTTGTCTTTGGTGCTGAGCTGTTAGTGTACGGTGGGGTTTATCAGCTGCATGTTGAGAGTGAACCAATACAGTAAAGTTGTGATCCATAAAACCAAAACAATGAGCTGAAGGATGCTAAAACGCTCTGTAAAGAACTGTAGAGTTGTCTGCCTGTCAGTACGTACAACCCCTTTCACATTACATATTGTTAATATCAAAATATAAAATAAACAGCTTTAAGCAAGTTTTGAATTTTTGTTTTAGAAATAAATGGAAACCAACAAACGCCTGAAACAGTCGACAAAATACATTAAAAATTCAAACACGTAACAGTGGTTTTTGCAGAATGGTTAGTTGCGATATGAATAAGTGATTTGAGGTGAATCGGCTAAAATGTGCAAAACCACTGGTGGGGTCCTTTTAATATAGACTTTGAGTGGCCATTTCAGAAAAAAGATTCATTCCAAAATTAGAAAAGGTTAATATAATATGAAATTGATAATTGCACACGTAAAACACAACTATTAAAAATCATCCTCTGCATCTTCTCTACAGCTCATGGATACTAAATAATATTAATTTTGAATTTCTTGTGGTTCCCGGTTATCAATTCTCTCTTCAACCTAAAATTGTCTATTAAAGGGAATATGTTTGTTTGGGTCGTGATCTCAGCATGTGTCCCCGAACACATCCCACGAACTCATATGGTAAACACAAGGCTCGAATTACCATCTCTACACCCGTGCTCACACGCCCCCTTCTGCCCAGCCTCCACCTTCCCTCCAGCCCTTCAATCCCTTCTTTCTCCTCTCTTCACCCCTCGGTCTTTTCTCCAACTCTCTCTGTAAAGTCACGCATTCCTCTCGTCCTTGCAGAGGTCACAAACTTCTTCTGCTTTCTAAGAATTTCCCTCCCCCTGACCACTTTCTCTCTCTGGACACTGCTCCTCTCACACCTCCATCTCTCTCTTTCTCTACCCCCCCGGCTTCCCTCTGTTGTGCAGCCTCATCATATTTTTCTGTCAATAACTGTTCATGTATTTATAGGGGTATGAAAAAACAGAACGTCACATTACGAAGCCACATGCCCCTGAATGAGCATGTGCTCGCTCTCCCTCGGGTTTGGAAGACACGGCGATTTCTTGGAAAACAAAGGGTGGTGACACATCCGCACCAGTGCCATCGATCGACTCCTTATTTGGAGTTAATATGCAAAGGATCTGGTGCTCGTATATCTAAAAATATATGCTGAACAAAACATTTGTCTTCACTGACTTATATCTATCTTTAAATGTGAACAAATCAGACGGTGCTTTTAATTTGAGAAGTGGCATTATATAAGCATTAAATGGCATGTTAAGGATGCCGAATTACGTGTTACTCTGTGTTTCATCTGGAAATGATTAGAGGTTTTTGTCTCTGTGCCAACAAATACAAAGGGCTGTTTGCATGTCTCTTATTAAAAAATGTTAAACTATGTTCCCTGAGATGTTCCTCCACCTCTTTCTCCTCCTACCCCTGTTGCAACCTTTTAGTTCCAAGTGAAGCTGCTTTTGACTTGTGGCCCAGTCTGATCAGCTAATGCCAACATACAGTGCTTAGTGCTGAAACGCCTTTGTTCTCCTGGCATCACTCAAGCATGATGAAATTACAGCGCCGGATCATTTTACACTGGGTATTTTCTATGCGCAAGTCTGCAACCTGTTTTTCAAGAACCTGAATGGGCTCATACAGGTAGGGAGTTAAATTTACTGTAACATGAGAAAACCGTGATCAATCAACAATGTGCAGAGGGAATGAAATACAGGAAGCAAAACATGCTCTAAGAGGAGACAATACTATGGCATGATATGTTGCGATTATATTATTTCACAGGTGCAGATATTAACAACCGAGAGTTGCAAGAAAAGTCCAAGAGGCATAAGTGTTGTTACTAAATCTGTCTTGTTCAGAAATGCTGCTGTAAGTCTCTCAAATGCAAACGTACGCGCTACAATTCCCCAAACGGATAAGAATAGACATGCAAAATGCCCAGCCGTTAACGATTTATCTCATCCCATTAAAACATTACTATGTAACAATAGCTCCGACCCTTTCATCAACTATCATGATAGAGGAGTGCAAACAGCTGTTAATTACCTGTATATTTCATCAGCGAGGTGTTACTTATTCATTATGATACAGTCGCATTATAGTGGTCATTACAATGCTGCACGATAAGGTAAAGGGAACCAAAATGTACCGACACTTTGAAAAAGAAGCGTCCTGTTAGAGAGTTAGATGAGAAGATTGGTAGCGCTCTCATGCCTCGCGTGGATACACGTCTACAGCCAGCAGTGAGTTAGCTTTTATATTAAAAAAAGCATCGGTGTAATATTAGGGGATATATGTGCTGGACTATTTCTTGGCCAAGAGCATCAACTTCCTGGAGTCTCCACTGGTTGCCTGGCAGCGATGATAAAACTTGAAGAGTACACTTTTTTAGTAATTAAACAATTCGAAGTAACTTATTAATTAATGAGCTTTAGAGGTGCTGGCAGACAAGTCTTGTTACTTTTGGTTGGAGCCAGGCTGGCTGTTTCCAGTCTGTATGACAGGAAGCAAGCACACACATTTATTAAAATGTCAAACTGTTGCTTAAAAACATTTTATGGTTCAGATCCTTGCTATGTTCAGTGAAAAGAAAATGTATAATTTCAAGGATCCTTACAGGTTACAAGTTACAAGTTTGTTCTTATGCTGGATGCATTTCGATGTCTAGCTCCAAACATGTGCCTTATAAGTCTGTCCATAGGCAAGGGGTATTTTTGCCTCGTCAAACATTGATCCTTCTTTTAATAGCAAACCAGCCATTGCTGTTGGTGTCGTGGTCCGGTCCTTGTTGTAGACCTGCATCTCCCAGTGGTCGGCCTGCCTGGCATAGAGGCCATTACCTCCATGTTTGCATGTTATTGTTCTGATTTTCCAGCCACTGAGCAGCAAGCAACCTGAAACAGCAGAGTTACACATTAACAGCCTTATCTGGAGAATCTCCATACCTTTTGCCCCATTATCTGTGTGTGTGTGTGTGTGTGTGTGTGTGTGTGTGTGTGTGCATATGTTGATGATTACATCAGCCTCCATGTGATGGAAAGGTGGAAGAGGTGGCTGGAGAGGTGTATCCGACTATTAATTACTATCTGCCTTTTAGAAACATAACTCCAATTAAGGTCACTTAAATATTTTAAGCACAGCTGGCAGATTACGTGGTTCATCTACGGTGCTGAGGAGATCATAGAACCCTCACCTTTTCATTGTATTCGAAACGGAACAGTTGATCTTAAAGGCATTTTCACGTGACGTATGAAATTGCGTATTCTGTACACTAAAGTGTGTGTGAGTGCAGGTACTGTTTGTGTCCCGTGTGCGAGTCCTCCACACACAGCTATGCATAACTGTGTGCTATTATCAGAGGAAAGGCCCAGGGTCAGTTTTACCACAGTGAAAAACTCCCAGTATCAGCTGACTCAGGACATGCCTTATGAAGTTCAAACCACACTAACAAGCACAGCTGAGCCTGAAGGGAAAGTCTTTAGTTTTGCTGATAAACCGAAATATTGGACAAATACATTTCAGGTGACAGTAGATGGAAAGTCAGGAGATCACCAGCGTTATTACAAATGATCCTGAGCGGGACATGAACCAAATAAGAACTCCCATCACACTGACATTGCTTAGCTAAAACAGCTCCTATACTGTTCATCTGACGTCGGTGTAAACACCCTCACGTTAAAGCTGGAAGTCAACACTTTAACCTCCGTTGTTGCTTCATTTCACATCCAAGATGCTAAATCCAATATATAACACAAAAGGAAACGCTCTCACTGCACACAATATACAGTAAGATGATTTGTGTTTTTGCTTTGTCCGTCTTTCTCTCAGCACCCCGGTCTTGGTCCGTGTCTCCAGGGTTTTAGCACGCACCCCCGATTCTTCTCTGCTCAAATGGTCCAGAAAGCTGATCAAACACACACACACACACACACACACACACACATCCAGCTACCTATGACCTCTGCGATCACTGACCCCTCCTTTAAGCTGTTAAGTGTTTACAGGACACACGATGAGTAAAACCAGTGAATATTACCGGAATACCGACATTTAATGGGATAGAAAGCTTGAATATTCCCAAACAAAGCCTGAACTGCTGGAGATACAAAGTAGCTTTCCAAATAGAGTATAGTTACCAGCATGTTAGCATTAGATAGCAGCTGTTTCACCACCATTTCACAGCCTTTTGAGAAAGAGGGAGCCAAATATGAAATAGTGACCATTATTGACATCAAAACGGGCTCCTAAAAATTATGTTTCGGTTTGTTGAATGGCAGTTTAGTAAATAAAAGACATGGCTTGGGTCTGTAGCTCATGTCCTTGGTATTTTTGCTGGAAAGGTTTCAACATAACATAACATATATAGCGAGTGATGGGAGTATTTTTTCACTAAATATATTTCAAATGTTGCAAGGTTTGGCCAATAAATGCAATAAATATTAAGTATTGCAAACCAGAATTGTATACCTGGCAGTGTGGAGAAGGCACTGAAACAGCATCTGGACCTTAATGTTGGGAAACAAATGTCATATAATCTATATATATTTTTACGTATATAAATATATACTAACATTTGGACTCATGACATTAGTCTTTCTGAAATCCTTGCTCTGAGTCCAGTAGGCCTGTTTGCATAATTTCCTCTCCTAATCTCACCTTTCCATGTTCAAACAAAGGTGCTGTGGTCCCTTTCCTAAAGCTGTTATCTGGTAATTATTTTATCAGACCGCTTCATCCTGCTGTAATTAAAAATTATGCAATTAGAAGCAATCTAATCAAGCAAACAATGCCAAATGGAGGCTGTTTGAGGCGCCGTTGTGTTTGATCACAAAGACGTCCTATTGGTACATTGATCAGCAGAGAATGGCAAGAATGTCCTGACATCAGACAACACACATTTCCCCTCCTTTGTGATATTTGAGAGTAAATAAAGAGGCATTTCAGATATAACTGCTGTAACCTTTACACTGCGTGGTGTTAACTGGATAGCTTTTAAAGGCCAATACAGGAACCTTAGCAGGTAGTTCATGTGATAATTATTTAATGAATAAATACGTGTAAATATTTTCATGCCAAAACTACAAATACATAGCATTTCAATCTTGGCAGAGTTTACCAAACCTGGGAAACAGTATTTCGACTGTCAGGGAAACTGTGAAACGATGTTTGAGGCTGAGGCACATTAATTCAAAATAAGAACTAATTGACATTTAAATTAATGTGGAAATTTGGTTACATTGCAGGTTTTATGGACGTTCTATGCCGTTGCCATAAAAGAGGAACTTCCATCATATTACTGTCCTTGAATAAAAGGCCTATATCAAACTGAAATACCTTGGAATCAACAACTGAGCACGTAACACTGCTTTAATACCTTTTTTCCTTGTGACACCCTGACTTGAAGAAGAATCTCCTTCTCGTCATACTTTGCATTTCCATAAGTTGTCAGCGACTTGTGAACAACTGATCTCATAGATAATGTAAAGCCTTTGAACAGATCCAAAAAGTCAAAGTTTTGTGTAGATACAGCTCTGACGGCAGTGGCGGGCTGCTTGGAGTGCTATACCCGCAACAGAAGAAAGCTTTAAAGGACACTTTGACCTTCGGTTCAACCACAAACTCAAGCCTCTGAAGCAGCGACCAACCTGCTCATACAGACAAGAGTGTTGACGGATACAACAAAGTAGCCACGTGCGTGATCCGTCTTTACAGCTGTTTCCTTAGAGAAGGTCATCATTGATACAGTGGGTCCGATTGTTCTCGGAGTGGATTCTGGAGGAACAGCTGATGCTCCGGGGGAATAAAACCGATGATGGGAGGGTCCCGGAGAGTCTGCGCAGGAAAGGGGGGCGGCGCTACTGTAGTCGCATGAAAGGACACCGTGTATATTTAGTCAGAAGCGGCGGCAGCAGCAGCAGCAGCAGCAGCAGCCTCTCCTGCTCAGCCACAGCCCCGGTGTAGTGTCTGACCTGACTCTCTGCCCGGAGCGGCTCCTGCCTCACAGAGGATGCGCGTGTGTCCTCGGCGCGCACCTGCAGCGAGCGAACACTGACGGCTCTCTGCGCTGTTTGCGTTGGAGGGCTTTTTACTTGTCTCTTTTTTTTCTTTCTTTTTTTGCCGTTTCCGTTGCTCACACCGGCGAGAAGGCGGCGAAGCGCCGAGTTTCTTTCCCCTTGTGTCGCTTTTTATCGGTGTGCCGCTGGAATATAAGCTCCCTTGATGTGCGCGTAGACTGAAGACCTGTAGCGGCGGCGGCGGCGGCAGCATCCGTCTCTGCCCAACAGCCCGGATTCCGCCCTGTTGAACAGCCCCGCGCTTCATATTTTTGATTTGTCTGCATTGCCACACGAGAGCAGCACGTTCCGTCGCTTTGCGCTCGAGCCCGAGGCGAGGCGAGCGCACGGGCAGCGTCAGGTGCTGTGGAGGAAGAGGAAGAAGATAAAAGCGCAAGCAAAGAGCCGGGCAGCCAAGTCCAGCCGCCAACATGACGGACGGCGCAAGACAACGGAGCAGCACGTCGGGCTCTGTTAAGAGTTCTGCCGGTGAGACGGAGTCGGGAGGTGGAGTTGCGCTCAAGAAGGAAATCGGCCTTGTGAGCGCCTGCGGTATTATTGTTGGTAAGTCTGTCTTATTGCCTTTTCTGCCAGAGCCGCACATGGTGCGACCAGACGTCCAGTTGAGCCCCGCAACAATTAAACGCTGTCTCCACTCAGTGCTGCTACCTTTAGTGCAGAGGTGCTGCAGAGGTGCACAGGTGCACAGGTGCAGCCACCTTTAGTGCACAGGTGCACAGGTGCAGCCACCTTTAGTGCAGAGGTGCACAGGTGCAGCCACCTTTACACCTTTAGTGCACCTTTAGACTGTGCCAGTTGCTATGTGATCAGCTCCTCAGCGGGGTGCAAACACTGCACTGGATCAGATTCCACCATGAACTATATGGAAGGGATGGTTTATGATGAAGGCGTGGGTGTTTCAAGATAAGGGAAGCACAGAGTCGGTGGTGTTACACATAGAGGGAGAGATGCACAGACATTCACACAGAGAACACGTGGCTGGAACTGAGCTTGTGGTTACTCTCTACATACATTTTAAGGCGTCTGCCTGACACGTTTGACATGTGACACATCCGGATTCTGTTATGACAGGATACAGGATACAGGGTACATACATATTATGACAACTTAAAAGGCCACACAGTGGTTTGTTTGTAACAGTAACTTCTTGTAGCTCCTTTTATAGTGGAGCCAGGTCCCTCTCGGTCCGTCTCACCACCGCCTCATACTTTCAGGGCCCCTTCATCATGTCCCCTGGCCAGTGATGATGAGGGGTGATGAGGTCGTCACCCTCACTCCTCTCTGATGCTCAGAGGATTATCCCATTCAGAGCTGTTTGTATTCTCACGTGACTGACTTGGACACAGTGAGGTGGTGGGCTGGAAGCACAAATTGGCTTGTATTTGCCATAAAATACTAAATATTTAAGAATAGGTGTTTGGTGACTTTAAAGGGGCACTCCACCTATTTCAATATTCAAGATTCCAGAGGTTTATTGTCATACCCACAGCAGAAACACTGGTTACACTGAGTAATGAAATACTTACTTTGCGAGTTCCCTTCACACAACTGAAATAACAATATAACTCAACTAAATAAAGGAATGTAACTTAGCTCAGGCAAATAAAATAGGTACCCAAATACAACGAGTACTATATAAAAGAGGTAGACTGCAGTCAAAATATAAAATTAAATTATTGGTGCAAATTCGGAATGTGCAAATGTTGGTGGTTGTTGTATAAATGTGCAAAGATAAAAGATTTTGTGCTAATGTTACAGATATTTACAGATTTACATTGAGATGACATATAAAGTGTTCAAAATTGCAATGTGTAGGTCACATTGTTATTGTTGGGGGGGCATTGAAACAGTTCAATAGTCAAGTCAGTGACTATAGTCCGTTTCCTCCTGTCTGGAGGGAGCTCTCTGAAGTCTGAGTATATGTGACCATTTAGACCTTCCTTTTGTCAATCTGTCGAGTTTTGTGGACGACTAGAGCTAAAGCACGTGTACTAACTCGCTGGAGTAACCCTTTAAGTGCATCAGGCAAATACACACACGGGCCATCTAAACCTAATGTTTTCATATTATTGTTCATGTTTTGAGGTGAGAGCAAGTACTGCGATTGATTGGGAAAACAAACCAGATTTGGTACACAGTACATGTGGATCACTGATAATGTAAAAATGCCTGACTTTCATCTTAAAGTTAAACTGGCAGCATGTGCACAGTCAGCACTTGGGCCCATATCTCCTCATTTGTGATGTTTCAGCACCAGAATTAATATGAGCTGATTGATTCTATTGGTGATTTTGATGATTAGATTCAATAGTTACTTCCAGGTATGACGTGTGTGTATAACAGCAGCATACATTCAGTGCATGAGATTGAGCTAAGCGTCAGTGTTTAAAAGTGTGATTTTCTTAAGAATGTGAACAGGTGTAACAGGAGGGGTCTTAATAATACGGCTGCAGGCAACTAATTCTGCAGTTTAACCTGCTGATAATTTTCTCTAACTATGAATCATTTGGCTGAGAAAATGTAATGGTGAAAATGCCTTTTACAATGTACTCAACTGTTATTGTCTCGATCCGATCAACTGTCCTAAACCTAAAGATATTCAATTTATTATCACATGAGCCAAAGAAAAGCAGCAAACCATCAACAACTGAGAAGCTTAAAATTGGGAGTGCTTGGTATATTTGCTTGACATGTAACTTAAATTGTCTGTCCATTAATAAATCGACTAATTGTTTCAGCTCTACTTTATGCAATGCTAATCACTGTTAAACTCGACCGATCAACAACCTTGCAGAGCTGCCATTGTCTGTACCATTCAGATTTATATAATTTATATAAAAATGGGGGGCACAAATGCAGCAGCAAGGGTGCACAGAGTTGCCAGGTGAAGGCGGTGATCGCGCTAATTTTCATTCAATAAAGACGACAAACAGCGAGCAACATCGGATGACAGATCGATCGACTGCTACAAATACGATGAGGAAATGTGGCACGGGTTGTCCAGGTGGGTCCGGCGAGCGTGCGTGGTCTCTGTGTTGACCTTGGCAGGATGAAGAGAAGGGAGGCGATGACTCATTCGTTCATGTGTTTCAGGTAACCGGTGGAAAGAAGGGAGGGAGAGTGTGAGTGTGTGTGCACTTTAGAGTTCCCGCTCTCAACAAGGGAGACAGAACGAAGCTGGGTAAAGAGGAGGACAAGACGGGGAGAGATGAAGAGCAGCCTTGATGTTGAAATGTTGATGGGGGCTTTGTTCTTTCTCAGTTTGTAACTTACTCCCTAAATCCCTAAAGGCGCCACTGGAAAGGCGTCATTTCTGCTCTGCTGTAAGTAAAGTTAGGCTAAACCAGCTTTAAACTCAACTTACACATATTTGTATGGATAGAATAAGGTTTTTTGCACCTTTCCAGGGCAAAGGTCATGTTCTGAGAGCACTAAAGGTCTATAAATTATAAACTACAAGCATGTAATCCCCGTGCATGCTGTCGAAATCTTCTCTCTGTAGCCCCAGCCCGTCACCATATCCTCGCTCCACCATTTAGATCCTTTAATCATTATATTTATCGCTCTCCATTCGTCTAATAAGAAACTGGCTGGCAGTGTTAAGCCGCTCATGCCATCTTATTTTTTCATCTGAGTGCACACACCTTGTATCGCGTAGTCACAAGACTGTTCTTAGCCAGGCCTTTTCGTCCTTGACCGAGTCACTCAGTCGCGTTCGTTTGGCTCACGCTGTCCTGTGCGTGAGGCATGTGAGGTCCTGTAACTTTGTCTGATCCCTTCGCTGGGACCAGGCCCCCGCTGGGTTTCCACGAAAAAGGGGCTGAGCACACGAGGACGTCTAACTGTTTTATGGCCTATTGTACAGTGCGGGCATTTATTTCACTCCCACACGCACACACTCACATATGCATAAACATGCAAACCCATTAATTGGGATTAGACGTGAACCTTTGGCCACTTGGAAGTAGGTCCTGCTCTGATAATGCAGTTTTATTAGCCGGCCTGGCTTAGTCATGTCTGAGCTGGACTCCGATCTATGTGTTTTGT
Organism: Gadopsis marmoratus; assembly: GCA_036023855.1. Taxonomy (NCBI): domain Eukaryota; kingdom Metazoa; phylum Chordata; class Actinopteri; order Centrarchiformes; family Percichthyidae; genus Gadopsis; species Gadopsis marmoratus. Next base: position 26,467 of record JAVQJF010022730.1, on the reverse strand, counting down.
GATTGAATCGCTGCATAGACTCCAGTTCACATCACTTTGATTAAATATTGAGCTCAGTTTTATCCTATCACAGTAGCTTCTTGTCTTTTAAAATTGAATTATACTGATGAGGCCCAAATCCTTGACCGGCTGGCGTAATGATGACACCAAACTCTCTCTTTTTGCTTCCTCCTCTTTCCCGTAAATGACTTCAGTGTTGTACATTGCTCTGGTAAAACAATAACTCCCACACATGCATGTACACAAGCACACGGGGCCTGCAGCAGCGTCTGTGAGGGCCTGGCTGAGAGCCGATCACCAGGTCGCCTCAGCTTGGTGGCTGTATGAACAGGGATTTAATGCTCAGTGGAAATGCAAGTACTATTCTCACAGGGCTTTCTAGAGGCTGATTAAGATTATACAATAATGCTGCTCAAACACACACATGCTTGTTAATATTCATAGTCTGCTGCTGCTGCTGGTTGGCATTCAATCATGTGTCATTGAGACCCCAACAAATAACACACCAGTTCATTTCTCTCATTGGTTCCGTCTCTCAGGTGTCATGTTTGTATGTTTGGACTAAGATAAACTATGCAGGAGTATTCTGCCCAAGGTAGGTGCCAATAATAATAATAATATAATAATAATAATGAGTAGAGCTGAAACCATTAATCGATTAATTAATCATTACTTGGCATCTGTTTTGGTAATCAGTGAATAGTTTATGTAATTTTTCCAGCTTCTCAATTGTGAGGATTTTCCACTTTTCTTTGTCTCATGTGACAGTAAATTGATTTAGTTTTGAATTTGTGTATTTTGGACTGTTGGCCGGACAAAATGAGACATTTGAAGGAATCAACATGGGCTTTAGATAATTGCAAGAGGCATTTTTCAATATTTTCTGACACTTTGCAGACCAAACGATGATGAAAATGCTCATCAGTTGCCCAAATAATGAACTACAGGTTGGCAAAACTCAGAATTAATCGGAAATGCTGTGATAAAGTCATGAATAACATTTCTAATTGAAATCATATAAAAGACTGCGTACTTGAAACGATCTAAGTGAAGTCTTAACAGAACCTCAGAGCGTTCTAGCACCATAAAAATCAATTGCAGGAAGTCTGAAGGGGATCCTCGGCCTGATGCAGTCGGAAGACATCAAAGTCCGAGAGGAACAGATACGTGCTCAGAGAGCATTTCTGACACCAAGCCTCTTCCTTTGTGAAACAACAATTTAGTAACAACGGAGGATATGAAAATATCCTACAGCAGATGGGATGTTTGGACTTTTTAGCCACTACTTCTTAAAGTTGATACAAACTTTTAGATAACTGTTTTTATATAAAGGTCAGAAGAGAGCTGGCAGGTTGGCAACAGCATGTTTTTAAAAAAAAAAGTCATGTTCCCCCTTGGCCTGGTTGGAGACAAAAGGATGTAAAAGGCAGCACAAGAACAGGAAACCTGAAGAGATTCCACATTAGTCAGCACGTCTCACACACACACACACGCACACAACATGCAAGCGTGCACATTTTCTCACCCCTATAAAAAGCATCCGCACAGCCATACAGAAAAATAAAAGTTAAAATACAACCTCATTCAAACCATCCAGAACCATCATGTTGCCTTTATTTGCCTCTGCAAAGGTGTCCTAACTTGTTGCAGAAGCATATCAGGGAGATTGCAACAGAGTCAAAGTTCTGAGTCAATGCGTGGCTGCTTTTGTCCCCTGGATGTCACAGGTCATGAAAGCAGTGAAGACCACTGCTGCCATAAAGATGTCAAGATAATCAGTGTGGTGGTCTGTTTGTCATCTTTTGTATCCTCTTATCTGCAACTTGAGTTACATAAGTGAGCGGCTGTCCTCACCACTCGCACGTGATGCATATGGAGGTTTTAAATTTGCATGCCCTCCTGCTTTTAGTCGAGCATGTGGGTTGGCATTTGTTCAGATTTCGCTTTCGTTTGAACCGATCTGAGAAAGCAGATGCATCATTTTCTGCAGAGTGGCAGTTTTTAGCCTTTTCCTTTTGGTGCTGGATGGTGGATGTGCTTGGTGAGAACAGGAGGTGTGTTTGAGTCTGCAACTAATGATTATTTTCTCATTATCTAATCTGTTGAATTTTGATAGTGGCTAAGTCCAGTGGTTCACAATATTTTTATGTTTTGACCCCTTAAAATTAAGCAATGCTTTCTGCTGACCCGTCGTCAACTGAAAAATATATATTTTTCTGAACTGATTTTTACACTTGAAGCATTTTTCGGTGGAATAGAATCCAAACCCAAATATGTTCAATTTCCAAATCATCCATTTGAGAAGCTGGAAACAGTAAAAGTTTGGACTTTATTACATAATAAAATGTAGACACAGGGTAGATGTAATATGTTGTCACACTATGCACCTAGCTGGACATATAAGTGTGAGTTGTGTGTTATAGTTCGCTGACGGTTGTAGCAGGAATAATAACACACACACACACACAATCTCCACACTTCATTCAACTCTCCAGGAAGAACGTGACGGCATCAGTCATACCTTTGACTTTTGCACTGTAAAACTCCACTCAACATGTTATGATTCAAAACCTTCAGCCTTTGACCGTGCCGCCTTTTTTATTGGCTGCTGGGTCCAAGCGCAGTCAGCTGAATGGGACTGGAGGCTCCTGACCGCCGACCTCGGCTTTGTTGCAGCCTCATCAGAATGTGTCCGGAGGCTTCTTTCATGTTGGACCAGAACCCAATCGTGCGCCTCTCCATCGTTCAGCTCCTGTGTAAACTGCCTGGCACTCTGATGCTTATTGAACCTGTCAGGGCATTATTCTCCCCCCTCTGCAGCTACCTCTCATCCCTCCTCCCTCTTTGCACTCTTTCACCCCGCTCCCTGTCTTTCTCCATCTCCTCATAGCTCTTTGCAAAGTCAGCAGATCACTTTGCCCGATGCCTTAGCAGCTGAGAGAGAGACAGCACAGTTTGAACAGTCATAAAGCAGCTAAGGCTTAGCTGCTTTATGACTGTTCAAACTGTGCTCTCACTCTCATGAGTAACCTCATTCTTTTTCCCACTCATTTTGTCGGGCTATACAGTTTTAGATTTTTTTCTTATGTATTTTAGGGGGAATTACATTGTGCTGTAACTATTTCTCGACGGTTGGGTGCAGTGACATCTTGTAGTGTCTCAGTGAGGTTGCCAGGTTTGGTGCCATTTATGCCTGCTGAGACGTATACTAAAACCTGCGCTCACCGACTGTATCTGTCAACTTTGACTCATCGAAAACTTCCAGTCAGAGTGCAAATTGTCACTGTTACATTCCTGCTTGTGTTTGAATTAGTTCTTAAGTGTTGTTGGCGCGCCACTGTTTTTTTTCTTCCGTCAGAGCTAGGCTAGCTGTTTCCCCCGTTTCCAGTCTTTCTGCTAAGCTAGGCTAATTTCCTCCCTGTTCTTGCTCCGTACTTAATGCACAGGCGAGCCGAAGTGCATTTCTCAGTATAAGTTGTCTTGGAAAACTGCCTATACTCTTGAAGTCAAACAAAACACAGGAAACACAAGCAGATCTTTGACAAAGATGTATTGTACAATAGGAAACCGCCAACCTCAGCTTTGTCATTCAGGTCATCAGCTATCTCAAAGAGAAAATACAAGAATAGGGCTTTTATAGTACTCTGGATACAAAGAAACTCTTTTCCATTGTTACATAGTTTGATAGATTTAGACCTATGGGAACGTTCCAGAAACATATCAGGACCCTTGACATCTGGAAAGGAGAATAACATCTCTATATAGGGACCTATACTGCACCATATAAGTTGAGCTTTTGAACTTTTACACAAGAGTCACTTTGCTCAGCATACACACACGTGTTGGACTGGATTGAGTAAGACTGAACACAAGGATTCAACTAAAACTACTAACTACTTAAATGTAAATACATAAGCATCTAATTACTGGATATTAATAAGTCTACAAGCAAATAGTGATTAACATAACATTAACAAGTTTACTTTCACAAATGTATTCATTATTTTTTCAGCTTAGCTTTAGTTAGTTAGTTTTAGATTGTATCGTGTAGATTGATTTGTAGAGTTTTCACCGCATTGCCGCATAATAAAATGCCACCACTTAAATCCAGATGGTGCCGCGACAGATTGCACAAGTCGAGCAGGTTTCAGGAGTCTGTCAATTGATTTTCATGTTGTACACAAATTTCTGTGAACCACAGGATGCCTGGAGTGGAAGGAAATGTACATTCAAATTTCTAAAAACACACAAGCAAGCTCATATGGTCCTTTAAATGGATTAGCCTCTTAGTTCTTGACATCCTCAAATGATCTGAGGAGAGTTGCTGATTTGTTTTAAAGGGGGTGATCGAGTGATTTAGTATTGCACTTGCATAAAGTTGTAGGTCTTGCAAGAGACACATAATCAAAATAATGGTTTAAACTGGTGCAGCAAATTCAGCGATGTCTTTTATCCCCTAATATGGGTAACGCACATTATTGCCTTAAAATGTTAAAGTCTTAACCCGAAGCCGAGATAACCATATGACATTACTATAGTTATTTTCTCAGACTTGAAGAAGCTCACTCAGAGCTACAGAGGATGTTATACAACGTTTTGTCAGGCTGTGTTCTACTTCCCATGACAAAACGGTGGAATGCCCCTTTAAATGCACTAAAGAAATACATTAATAACTTATTTTGCTTTCATTCTGCTCATTCACCCACATAAACACTACGACTTCTCATGACACCTCTTCTCCTCCGCCAGGTAACATTATTGGCTCAGGTATCTTCGTCAGTCCCAAGGGAGTGATGGAGAACGCCAGCTCCGTGGGCGTCGCCCTGTTCGTCTGGATCATAACGGGCGTCATCACCGCCATCGGGGCGCTGTGCTACGCCGAGCTGGGCGTCACCATCCCCAAGTCCGGGGGAGACTACTCCTACGTCAAGGACATCTTCGGAGGGCTGGCTGGGTGAGTGAACGCGAGTGTAGTCATAATGGCATTCAGTCATCTGCTTATAGCTGGAAACAATCACAAGGGCTTCCAGGTCTATCTTCTGAAGGTGTGATGTGCATCACTATTTTGTTTGAGAACGAGGAGGCTTGACTCAAAATGTACCATGTGCAGGAAACTATCCCCTGGGGCTTTTGTGCCATTTAGAAATTTTGATCTGGTTGTTTGTCTTCACCACAAAAGTGTTTCTGTGACACAAGATTTTGAGACAACTTTTCTAAATATTTGATATTTATTCAGCAAGTAAAATAGATGCCTGTCTTTTTGAGATTTAAAGGACCTAGTCAGTTATTATTTTGTTAACCAATGACGGACATCCAAAGCAATTTATCATGATAGCCCAAAGTTATTTTGCATCATACATTTGCAAATGGTGGATTTATTCATGGTCACACTGATCACTTTTGAGAACAGACAGTCTAACTCACTCTCGGGTCACAAAGGTTTGGTAAACCCCTAGGTGACCCCAGTCAAAAGTACTGTCTATTAGAAAAATGGTCCCGTTTTCTAGAAGAACTGGTCTCCCAAGCAATTCAAGTCAATTTGAAATGGATTTAGGTGAACGTGCCAGCACATCTTCCTCTCTTCAGCCTGCTGATGTAGGTCAGACGTCTTGATCTGAAGCAGGCGATCTTTTGCTGGTAACCCACCGCAGAGGTTAGATGTTGTAAAGCGATAAACCCACACCGATTCACATGTTTAAACACAACGTGTCATAATCACACAGTAGTTTCACAAACGGTCAAAGTGACTCAGAATTAAAATATCAGGCAGCTGTGGGGTTTTTTGTCTTTTCATCTTTGTCAACCGGTTTTGAATTTCCTTTCTGCCCCCAGCCTCCCCCCATCCATCCATAACGATAAATGTTCAGCTTTAACGTGACGGTGTTACAGTAAACACTTGGGAACCATGCTAGGTTAATTTCCTAGCAAAACAATATGGTTTGTTAGCGTAGATTTCACACACACTGTGCCTTTGCCCAGACTGTAAACACAAGTTAGACCGTTTTTTATTATCACAAGGAAACATATTATCAGGGTATTTTGGGAGAGGAATTCAACCAGACAAAACACCCAATGATTGTTTTTTTTGTCCCTTTTGTATAGAAGATATCAATACACATCAATGAACTTCAGATGCTCGGTTTGAAGTGTTGGGGCCACTCCGGTTCCCGGTGCCCTGTGTCTGGGATAAATAAACCGTGTTCAAGGGGTGTTTGTTTTTGTTGTCCTGCTCCTTTTATCCCCATGTTTGTGGTCGCGGCGGGGGGTGCAATAACTGCAGCGAGGGAAATACTTACATTTCCGCGTAGCAGCTGGGGGAGCAGAAAGCTCGTAGAAAAAGGGAAGAGCTTGTAAAGTTGTGCGCTCAAACACAACTTGTATGGACAATGTTTCAAGTACAAAGGCTCTTTGTTATGTCAGACTAATGAGGGTCCTGTTACACCCTTAATGTGCACTATAGATGCCACCGGGTGCAGGAAGTCATTGTGTAAATCTGGATAGAGCAGGATTTGTGATATTGGGCTACATAGAGATAAAACAAATTGACTTGATTAATACATTAGTTTGTTTCTATTATTAATAGTCGAAACAAAGGAAATGCTGGGAAATATCTTTATTTAACCAGATGCTACCCTTACGTTAAAGGGGTGGAAATTATATCCCCATCCTTTACCCTAGTAAAAATAAATGTTTGGTAATCCTTGAAGTCATTTCTTTAATGCCAAACACAATCTTGTTCCAGCCTCCCAAATGTGAATATTTGCTGGTTTTCTTAGGCTTCTGTGATAGTAAACTGAAGACGTTTAGGTTTTAGACTGTTGGTCAGACAAAACGAACAATTCAAACTCCTTTTTGACATTTCACAGACCAAACAATTACTTGATTAGTCAAGAAGGTAATCAGTAGATGCATAAAAGTAAAAACAATCATTATTTGCAAAAAGGTGCTTGAGGAAATGTCACTTTCCCCCACTGATGTCTACATACAGGTCCCAGTCAGGGCTGTTCTACATTTGAATCTACACAATTCCATTTACGCAGTCAGGTGTAACGATCCGTCTGTAAGCTTTCGGGGAATTTCGTGGGAACACCGGTTGCTTTGTCTCCCCTGCTAGACTCAGCTAAACCCTCCTGCGCTCCTTCATCTCATCTCACCCCTCCACAATCGCCCCCGTCCCCACCATAAATCTGTTTGTGTAGCTCCGGTGACCGTCAGTGTCGCTGCTGACGGGGCTTGCATCAGTGCAGCGGCCTGTGTGACTCCTCCTGTCGGCCTCTAACAAGGTGAACATGTTTAGTGTTGCCTGCTTGTGTCTTTGTGTGTAGATACTCAGATTATGGTTAAGGTTTTTTAGTCAAAGCTGACCTTATGATGTTTATTTGGTTTCTGGTGTGAACGTCGCATTAACTGCAACCCTCGCAGTTTGAGTCACCAGCTGCCAAACTGAAACTTTATTAGCCTCGGTTCCAGGGGATGGTTTTATCTGCTGTTCCTGAGGCTTCTTTCGGCTCCATATTTTTTGTTCAGATTCTTGTAACTGAATAAGAATATAACAGAACTGAAATGTTGCTTTGAGTCAGGTGTCAAGATTCAAGTTTTCAGATCAGTCAACCACTAGCAGCATGGGGCCTTTGTGTTAAGGAGGCTTTGGCTATTGGCTAGCCTGCCAAATCACACAAAATAGCAAGAAATGTCCTAGAGCCCAAGGGGACATCTCCAAACTGCTTGTTTCTCTGACAAACACGATTTAAAATGACAGAAAAACTTTGACAGGCTGAAACCAGCACAAGTGTCATCAAATGATTATTAAAATATAAGAATTGTGCATCCATAAATCGTTTTATAGACTAAAACAGAAAGTTCATTATACATAGTAGTTATTTTATAGCCAGACAATAGTGGATTTTCCTAAAAGTATGAGAGGCCAAACATGGCAAGAAATAGATTTTGTATTTGAGTTGCCTTAAACCAAATATAACCTGATTTTAATGGGAATCTGTAAATGGAAGGATGTACAGTATCTTCATCCTGTTTCTCCCATGCCTCTGTTTGTGACCGTGCCACCCTCCTCTCCCTTTTCGCCTCAGCTTCCTGCGCCTGTGGATCGCCGTGCTGGTGATCTACCCGACCAACCAGGCCGTGATCGCGCTGACGTTTTCCAACTACGTCCTGCAGCCTCTATTCCCCACCTGCTTCCCGCCGGAGAATGGCCTGCGTCTGCTGGCTGCGGTCTGCCTCTGTGAGTCATAAAATACCGCCTGACATGCCAAGTGTGTGTGCGGGATAAAAGCAGTTAAACTCGCTTCAAGCATAGTACTTAATGGTTTAATGGCTTATTATTAAAGTTATCAAAGAGCTTTCCTTCCCAAACTAGGTTGGATTTTGCAGTCTTCGTCGAAACTTGCAAGACGTGTTAAAGTAGATGCATTCAGCTACTTTGGTGCCTGTTATGTACAATACCTGTGTAACCAGTATTTGGGGTGAGATATTAAGTGTCAGCTGTGGGTCATGATCATGACAGGAATATTCATCATAGTCATTTAGAAATGTAACCCTTGTGTGTGCTAGAGTGTCATTTCTAGGAGGCGGGGAAAATGAAACGTCCCACATGAGAGTCATTGTACAAATTAAACTTTTTCTCCTTCAGAAATACACTGTCCTGGTGAACCAGCTAGCAGCTCTGGCTCCACGCTGTTGATTATGTAGACATAAAAGAGAGCAGGTGGCCTAAACAAATACAGCGAAAGAACGCACAGTTCTCTTTGAGTCTGCTTGTTGAGGCAGGCTCAGTAAGTACATCCTAGATTGCACTGTGAAATCTTTTTTAAAGCAAACTAGAATCATTGCAATTGGGTTGAGACACTAGCTGCTGTACAAAATGTAAAAGCAGCTCAGATACTGTGCTGTGCAATGTTCCACTGCAGTTACATCAGGAAAGCTGTCTACACTCTGCAAGTGATTTAAAGGCGTCACAGATGAACAGAGGTCACAGATGAATGGCTGAATGACGGCTTGATTATGTCGCTCCTTTTCTCTGAAGCGCTTTTGTTATGTAACCCTCAGAGGTCACCTACGAGAGGGTGGAGAATAACAGGTAGCAATCCAACCACTTCTTGCCTGCTGTTGCTCCTCAGGCAAAAAGTGGGTGAGCAGTTCCCCCTCAACTCTGATGTCATCCTTGTTGTTTCTGTGGGCAGCATATATGTGTTTACACATACTTGGATGTCCTAATTTTGGCCCCTTCCAGAATACTGTACGATAGTTTGCAGGCTATAACCGTACGTATTTACCTAAAAATCCATGGCAAAGGTTTTCCAAGGTGTACCGTTTCAAAAACATGCGTGGGGATTCGTCCTGGGGTCCGACTCTTCCTAGAGATGTGCAATGTCATAAATCTGTCTGTCGAGCCGATGGTCTGCTCAAGTTTCCACACACACATATTTTGTATACTCGTCTTACGGACAGCTCAGCAGCCCCGCGGCTGCCATGGCTCGTACAATGTGTCCTCCCTCAGGTGTTTACACGCAGCCTGCCAATCAACAAAAAGGAGGTTACTGTAATGCAGTGCGTTGGCAAAAGATCATCTGGTTCCTAAAACATCTCTGTTTACTGGTGGTTGAGTTAAGAGGTTTAAAGATGTACTTACTCTGGGCTCTCTGAGGATCAGTGAGTTGTATTGTAGGTCATTGTGCCTCTGTCTGTGTGTGTATAATAAGCTGATCTGCGTGTGCATAGGTTTTCATTTCCTGTATTTTTTGTGGTGGGGACATGAGAGCATGAGAGCTCTGCAGCTTCTCCCCCTCGCTGCAACTCTTCTGTCTGCTGTAGTAATTTTGTTTGCCAAAAAAAAAAAAAAGAAACCCCAGGATGTTTAAGTCACAACTTTCCCCTCTCTGCCCCCATTAGAACTCCCACTCAGTGACCTAAAAACATCATAAACTTCTCCCCAACAGCAACAACTACCAAACACGCCCAGTCTGCTAACCCCACTCTGTGCACTTACACACATCAATGTGCATATGACTGCTGATCCATGTATGTCTGTTGATGTGCGTCTCCCTTGTTCGAGATAACGGGTGAGTCAAAGGTCGCTGCGTTGTTAGATGTGTTAGTGTGCAGCTTCTAATCTTTCTCCGTACACTGACCTGAGATCTGCTCACTTTCAAGAAACCTTCAAGGCCACTGCCTTGAAATCTTGTGTGTCACAGGTTTATCTGGGATAGTAAGCAGTTTCAAATGATAATAAGACCAATAAAACAGTCAGCTCATAAACCTTTATCTACTAATTCACTCCATAACCGAATCATTTCCAAACCTTTCAGCGCAGTCAGCACAAACTCCTACAGAGAAGCCAAACATTATTCAGACTATCTATCAATTCTGAATATTTTGAGGAAATCTATATAAAAGGAAATATTTCACATTATATAGCTTAAATGAAGAGAAACAAAGAGCTGATACAATAAATAAACGTGATAATTGGAAGCAGAATGGGGGGGAAAAATGGATTTTAAGAGGTACAATAAGCACTAACTCTGTGTTGTACTGTTTTTTTTTGTGCATCTAGTGCTGCTGACATGGGTGAACTGCTCCAGTGTGCGGTGGGCCACCAGGGTGCAGGACATGTTCACCGCCGGAAAGCTGCTGGCCCTCGCCCTCATCATCATCATGGGCATCGTGCAGATCTGCAAGGGTAAGCTAACCAGCGCCATGTGTGCTCCCTGAATGCATATGTCCGCCACAGGGGTCAGTGAGTTGCTGGGTCCCCTCACTCATTAGCCCTCACATTGCTGACAGCAGCACGCCTGAGTGGATTTTGCTGTTACAACACGGCTGAGGGACAGTTGTTTCAGGGGCCACAGAGAGTAGGCCCCTGGAACAATACACATGGGGATTTTTGCGCTGTGAGTGTTCAGTGGCTGATTTGATGGGAGGGCATATATTAGGAGGACAGTATGTGAGAGTGCACATACTTCCTGAAAACATGCCTGGAGAAGGGATTTGAGGAAAAATTTAATGACAAAAGTTCATGGATTATTTAGACATTTACCCCAAACAGGGTATTTCACAATTTCTCAGTGGGAACCTCATAGAGATCACAGTGGATTTGACAAATAGTTCATTTTACAGGTATGAAGCAGAATGTCTTTTACAACTTGTTTTACACACACTGATCGCAGTAGATGATGGTTTTCAGCTGGGTTTCCTCACAGCAAGCCCAGATTCCAGTTTGTTTACCCTCACAGCAAAACGTCATTAGCAAACCCAAGAGAAACGATCAGGAACAGACCTACGTAGTTTGGTACGGTTCTACAAATTCTCGTAAGGAACACAGATAACCCTGAATAAATGAGACACTTTTAATGTGGAAGGAGGATTAATAGACCATTTCATCATTTGTATTGTCTTCTCCACCTGTAGGAGAATACTACTGGTTGGAGCCAGCCAATGCCTTCGAGCCCTTCCAGGACTATGATGTGGGTTTGATAGCCTTAGCCTTCCTACAAGGCTCCTTCGCCTACGGAGGGTGGAACTTCCTCAACTACGTTACAGAGGAGCTGGTGGACCCCTATGTGTAAGAAACAGTTTGTCGTTATGGTTAAAAGCCCACCTTCCCACAGTGCTGATTGGCTCATTGCCGTAGGAATATAGCTGAATATAAAGCAGCTTGCAGCTATTTGATTAGCAATTGTATTCCTACTTTAAATCCCTCCCCTCTACCTCCTTGCTGTCTCCTAAACATTGCTGTTTTTTTCACCTCAAGGAACCTTCCTCGTGCCATCTTCATCTCCATCCCCCTTGTGACCTTCGTCTATGTCTTTGCCAACATCGCCTACGTCACGGCCATGAGTCCCCAGGAGCTGCTCGCCTCAAACGCTGTTGCCGTGGTGAGTAGCTGAGAGCATGAGGAGTCACAGGGTGACCCTGTGATGTCATTCAGACACACACCTCCATAGCAGGATGACTCTGTCTCCCTCTGGTGATCCCTGTTGGTCAATGCTAAAGTCAAACACGTTCGCTAATACCTCTTGGGCCTCGTTCATTGCATTATAGTAGTGAACACGTTAAAAAGTTGACAAAGGAAGCATGTAACCATCAGCCTGCGTGTCTGCTTCACCCCCCTCCTGTCCCTCCCTTTCATTCACTCCATCCACCCGCTCCTCCACCCCAGACCTTTGGTGAGAAGCTGCTCGGAGTCATGTCATGGATCATGCCCATCTCTGTGGCTCTCTCCACCTTCGGGGGAGTCAACGGTTCCCTCTTCACCTCTTCACGGTCAGTTGGCTCGATAACGACTTCCTCCCCTTGGTCATACGGTCTTTGCAAAAATGTCTTTTCAGGGTTTTACTGCTAACAGGATAATCCCACCTTACTGTCGTGTTATGAGCAGTTTGTCACTCACTATATTGACTTATTCGGGTGCTCATTTTACTGGTGTACGGAAAAGAAAACCACCCCGTGGCTCTGAAACAAACAATAAAAATAACTCAAGCTGAAAAACACACATGGAACAGATTTATTATGCAAATTCAGAGTCTCTAGTCTGTTTTTTCTCTGTATTCTAACAAATAAAAGGCAAAATCCCCTCCAATTAGACTTCTTAAATGGTAAATGTGTTGTTTATAAGCATGCACTGTATGAATCTACTATGTGTGGGCAGTGCACCAACAAAGCACCTCTAGTGAATATATTATCTAGTGCAGTGGGTCTCAATCTGGGTGTCTGGACCCCACAAGAGGTCAAATGGTAAATCTGAAGGGGGCTTTTAGATGATCAAGATAGGAAAGAAGAAGAAACTTTGCTGCTAAAACTGTTCACATAGATACATCTACACCCTTCTATCTGGCTCATACAGTACGATGCAGTAGATGAGAAACATGAGCTCTACCTCGATAATTATTTACTTAAACATTTTTAGCATATTAAACTTTAATGTGTAATCCTTTCTTATGAGCTGTTAACGTGGCTTTTACAATGATCTTTTCCCTCCATTTAAAAACACCCATGCTGATTGAGTTCAATTTCCTTTGTGCTCTAAATTCTACATAACACTTTCCAGTCTTTCTTTGTCATCGTGTGAACTGTGGATGTACTGTAGACTTAAATACCGCCAATGCATTAGCTGAATGAGTTTTTCCAACGCATGCCTCACAGATTGTTCTTTGCTGGCGCCAGAGAGGGCCACCTCCCCAGTCTGCTGGCCATGATTCACGTGAAACGCTGCACTCCCATCCCTGCTCTGCTCTTCACTGTGAGTACTGTTCTCACCACTCCACTGCTCTGTATTACCTCCTTCAGACAAGTCACCTTTAGTCTTTCATGATACTCAGTTAAACCCAACTAGACCTAAAGACATGAAATAAGCAATGTGACAAACACTGAAGCTGCAGAACAAAACCACAAACTATCACACTTCCTGTATCTGACCGTCCTTTCCTTTCTACTCCTCAGTGCCTGTCCACCCTGCTTATGCTGTGCACCAGCGACATGTACACTCTCATCAACTACGTGGGCTTCATCAACTACCTCTTCTATGGAGTCACTGTCGCCGGGCAGATTGTCCTGCGTATTAAACAGCCCGACATCCACCGACCAATCAAGGTGTGCTTTATGTGTTTTTGTCTCATTTTACCTTTGTCTTTTGCCTTATTTTTTAGAGTTTATTTTGCACTTTACGTACCAAATGTAGCTGTCTCATAAAAATAGTTATAGAAAAGCACATTTCATATTAAGATTCACACAAGTAGAAACAAACAAAACGGAAACGAAACAGAAAACGGATCAAACAAATCTCTTAGGAAGGTTTGTAACCAATACATTGCGGTCAACAAGTACCAGAAAATATGTTTTTCTTGCATAATATTTGAAAGGGAGAAACTACACAGTCAGTAAGTTGTTGCTTTGTTCTCTCTCTACAGATCAGTCTGATATGGCCGATCATTTACCTCCTCTTCTGGGCCTTCTTGCTCATCTTCTCCCTTTACTCTGAGCCCGTGGTGTGTGGCATCGGCCTGGCCATCATGCTCACTGGCGTCCCCGTCTATTTCCTGGGCGTCTATTGGGACAACAAGCCACACTGCTTCGACACCTTTGTTGGTAAGTTACCTTATCACGGGGATGTGTCATGTGAAGAGTTGTTTTGGGAAGGTTTTCGCTATTAGTGGTGAAACATCTTGAATTTTTAGAACTACAAATTCACTATGTTTCATTAGGCAAATCTACAGAATAGGTCAATGTTTTGGAAAATACACTTATTTGCTTTATTTCCAAGAGTTTAATTAACGATGGATACCAGTGTGTGGAGTCAGAAGGCACATAGCTTAGCTTAGCTTAGCTTACACCGGAGGCCAGGGGAAACAGCTAGTCTGGCTCTTTCCAAACTTCAAAATATATGCTGGCCACCACCTGTAATGCTCACGAATTAACACGTTTGATCAGTACTCAAAACAGAAATGTGAAGGGAAAAGGGAGTTCTTCTTGTTGGCAAGCATGTTTTTTTTTAACTAGCCAGGCTAACTGTTTCCCCCTGTTTCCAGTCTTTATGCTAAGCTAAGCTAATCGCCCCCTGGCTCTCACTCCGTACAGAACGTACAGACATGAGAGCGGTATCGAACTTTTCTAACTCTTGGCAAGAAAATGAATATGCATATTTTCTAAAATGGCAAAGTACTCTTTTTTTTTTTTTTTTTTTTTAACATAACACTTGATTTTAAACGCACATTTGCATTAAAAATTGTGAAATATTTGTATGAAATATGACTGAATTTTAATTATTTGTCCTCGGGGGGGGGGGGGAAGAATCTTGGCAGTTGATTTGTTTATTTGCCAAAATGTTAACATTGAAATTCCAAAATGCTATATATCCAAGTAAAAATTTACTTTTTTTTTTTTTTTGTCATACGTCATTTGAAATCCCATGAACTGAAACTCTTTGTCGCTCTCTCCTTCCAGGTAAGATGACATATTTGGGCCAGATGTTTTGCGTGGTGGTTTATCCGGCTGTCAGTAACAGCAGTGGGAGCAGAGAGGAAGGAGAGGAGATGAAGGAGGCCAGGTCTCCTCTGTCTAAGGAGGACGGAGACAAACACAAGTCAGCGGACTGCTAAAGCGAACGCCTATATATCTCCCATCTGCCCTGAACTGAACAGGCGTATGCAGACGCACACGTGGGTTGCGCACACGCTCAAACACTCATGCAAACATCCAACACAGTTTGTGATGGATTTACTGATCAACACTTGTGCCCCCCACACTTTGTCTTTCAGTTTTTTGGTTTTTTTTTGGTTTTAGCGACGTATCACGAAGTAATGTCGGTGACAAATGCACTGTGAGATGTTTGGAGACCTCAACATGACCTCAAACGTTTCTGTCTGGGGTTCTTCAGCGGTGCAATAAGGACAGCTTAGCACCTTCCAACTCCTCAATGCACGCTTAAACAGACGCATTTCACCATTTACTACTCTTCATTATCATCATCCTCCTCCTGCTTCTCTTCCTCCCTCTCCCCCTCCACACACTTCCTGCACACTGCTACTGTAAGAGTAAGAGATCTTTTTTTAACAGTATTTTTTTATTTTTTATCAAAAGACTACTACTACTACACAAGCACCTTTTCTTTTTCTTTGTTTTATATTTGTTACTTCCTAATTGCCACGTTGTAAATGCTGTCATACATTCAACACCTCAAAGCTGTATTGAGACTGACAAAGCTGAAAAATCAGATTCAGATCAAGTCATTTCATGGCGTGAAGTACATCAAGTGTGGCGTGTTTTATGTTTGTTTTTTTTTAAACATGACTGATTCCGAAATGTTTATCTTTTTTGTAATTGTGATCATTGTTCATATCATTTGCATTTGTTGCTATTTCATTTGGAATATGTTAATTTTAGTTTTGTTTATATTCTTTTTTTCTATTCAACATCATATACAACTTTTTACTCTTGCAACTGTGGAGGTGAACACCTGAAAGCTGATGTGTGACATGTACTTTGTGTTGGTAAATGTGCTGGTGAATGGTGCACAGCTCTTTGTTAATTGCCTTAATTAGAATATATTCTGTATTTGTGTGCCATTGCAGCTCAGGTTTACTGATGTGGAGAGATGGTTGATCCTCATACTTTGGGGTAGTTTTTAACATCTGTGTAAGTAACAAAAGAAGTGTTATTGTGTCAGATTTGTTTATGGATACTACACAGATACTTAACCCATTAAAACTGCAAGTCCAGCTTGGACACAGATGACTAGAATGAATAAATGGGCAAGAAGTGATAGTTATGCTACCGCATTTACATTGTTAATGTGCAACACCTGTGGAAAAAGAAGGCAGAAGTATTTTTGTAGCTTACAATCTAGCTGTTTAAATAACTTTTTGTTCTGTATTTTTTTATTGATACAGTTCACTAGAAGAGATTGTAGTGCAATATTAGTACCAGCAAAAGACTGAACATGCATCCCAGAATTAACCCATTCTGTGTTGTCTGGTAATAGTTATGTATCTATACTTATTCTGTATATTCTATTAAGAACACTCCTTCACACATTGTCTACTCTTGTGTCTTCAGTCTTAATATAATCTATCAGTGTCTCAGGGCATCCCTACTGCCTTCGCCTTACACACACTGCCTAAAACCTCCAGAACATGAACACCCAACAGATCTGAGTGATTGTCTCTTTGCTAAATGTCTGTACCGGTGCTTTTAGATATGTTTCCTCAGGAGTCTCAATCTTAAGAGCGATCCCAAAAATATCTCACAGAGAATGACATGTGTTGGCTAAAACATACTGGGCCAGTATAAGTTTCTCTTGTTAAGCTGTAAGGTGTACAAGGTGTCTTGGATGTCTTTACACGTACGGTGATTGTGTTGATTGTCTACCTGTATGATTGTTTATTTACACTACGCACAGATGTCATGACAGTCCGTATGTTGTCTGTCTCTTAGTAAATAAAAACCAATGACTGATTTTGTAATTCAGGGCCTCATTTATTTATATGCAGTATATACAGTGTATATATATATATATATATATCTTTATTCCACTGCGTGATCATCAACCTCAATTTTTAACATAAGCTTTGTAAATTTCACATTTCTCAGCTAGACCCTTGTATTGCTGTACACACAAGGCCTGAATGTTTCCACCTCAGAAATCAAATGCTGCAACTGTGTGTGATACGGCAACGTAAACTGTGCGGACAGCATCTTAGAGCTTCACAAATTCAGCGAGTCGAATCCTGCTTGTTCACTGCAGTTTTATTTTTACTGTGTGTTACGTTCTTGATGCTCAAGCTTCCCTTATAACATGCAACCTCGGCCTCTTGCTGTAATTCAGACCAAAACAGGCCTTTAATGTGGTGGAAATATGAAGTTTTCTATATTTAACAGTCATGTATACGATTTGTTTCCTAGCGATACATCATCATACAACAATACTGTTATTCCAAATTATTTTTTGTATACACATTGGTCTCTAATTTAAGTTGTCATTTGCAGTCTACCTAACATACTGAGCCATTTTGACTGACATGAATTGAAATTAAACTGATTAAGTCTATTTTTGTGTTAAAAATGTAAATGTACATGTTGGCGGTGTGTGACAGGAATAAAAAGACTCTTCACGTCTCCTCTGTAGTTTTATACGTAGAACACAGAATGGCAAAAGTGATGCACTAACACAAGTTTATTGGGGTAGGCATATGGGTTCTGACACAGCAATCCCAAAAATTAACATTGCTTCTCTGAACATACAAACAATATCCATATAAACTGATGCAAACACCATAGCTGGCGCGTTCCTTGTCTTCTAAACAGTAAAATGTGCCATAACAAAAAACCAAAATCTCTTACATTCATGTGAAATTATATAAAACATTAGCCTACTGAATGGACATGCTCAGTCTACTTATGAAGCATGTCGTACATTTCCAGACACAACACGTCCTTTACTTCTTGTTCTCCCTCATAGGAATAATTTGACATTTTGGGAAGCATGCTTATTCGCTTCCTGGCAGAGAGTTGGATGAGACTATCGATAGTAGTCTTAAATATGAGAGTGCAATCAATCTTCTCATCTAACTTTCCGCCAGGATCCAAACACGTGTTTTAAGGAAAAAAAAAAATCATCAACCAGCCTTTTAAACACGCTGTCATCCATCTTTAGCAAATCTAACTGAGCTACATGGGTGCGCCTCAAGAAAAATGAATTGTGATATGTTGATACACCCAGTGGCAGTCAGATAATTCTAAGTACAATAAGCTTCTTTTGTTTTTTTTAAAGAGAATAGAATAAAACAAGGAGGAAAGCAGAAAACGTAAACCTCAGTTTGTGTCACACTCTGAAGGCAAAGGCTGTAATCCCAGGATAGGTTTCCTTGAAGCATCTTTAAACTTCAGTTATCCGTTTAATCATCAGTGGAACAAAGAAAACCTCCGTGCTTACATGCAGAGCCGCAGAAAGAGGCAAAGAATGGCTTGAACACTTTCCTGTAGCAGCCAAAACTAGCTCTGGGTTGTAAAATCTTTAGCCGGAGCTTTGTTTAATTCTGAAAGTAACGTTGCCCTTTTTCTGCCAGGTCAGAAGATGTAACGCCGGCCACGGCAAAGTGTTTGCAGCCAACACATATGTGGCTGTAGGGAAGTGGCTGCCACGAGTAGAACCTGATGGAACTCTTTCTACCGACGGCTCTGTGCTGCCTAGAATGCCGCCCCGGTGACTCCGCAACCCGTGGCCGTGTGTCTTCGGTGTATTCGCTTAACGTAGGCATCGCAAAGGCTAAGGCGTGTTTCCAAGTGACGGCTACAACGCAGGCTTGGAGTACAGGCCTCTGGGAGAACGGAGCGCCTGTCCTCCTCGCAGAGCAAGAACCAGATGGAGAACAGAGCCTCCCTGGATTTTGTAGTCGGCCGCTGTTTTCTCATCGTTCCTGAGGAGGAAGGCAAAAGGGTTGAAGTTGTCAGACAGCAGAAAGCATTTGTTTTACACATTTCTACCATTTGTTTAATGTGTGTGTGTGTGTGTGTGTGTGTGTGTTCTACACGTCACGTGTGCAAGTCAAACTTCCCCCTGGGTTCCATAAAGTTAAAGCTGAGTTGAAAACTCTCCGACTTCCCTACGCTGTCTGCGGCATTCACAACATGAAACATTTGTTTGTGATGTGTTCTTAATAGTTTCTGGACAACAACGGAGTCCTTTGACATGGAGGAAGAAGCATTTCTTATAAGAACATTCCACAATATTAAGGCTGGGGATATTAAAAAGGTATGGAAAAAGAAAAGGCGTCTTAATCTCACATCTGCTTCCCACTGTAGATCAGCCTCTGTTGCTGCGGAGGGATGCCTTCTTTCTCCTCCACCCTTTCTTTAATCCGCTCCACCTGGATGGAGGCGAACGTTAAAACACACATTGCTCAAAAACACGCAACGAATAACCGGCAATTATCAGCATACAGCACAAACAAACGGCGTGATAAACCTTATCCGTGGGCTCGATGTCGATCTCGATCTCTTTGCCGGTGAGTGTCTGTAATTAAACACAACAGTCAGTTTCAGGCTGTGGTTCAGGACGGACAGCTGACTGCTGCACCGGGCCGATCGGCGCGCTCTGCCTTACCTTCACTTTAATCAGCATCTTTGTGGGCTTGGTTTTAGTCAAATTAACTCAGTGTTGCGATTATATTTGAACCGACGCTATGATTCGATCAGCGATAGCGACAACACGGTATTGCGGTCAGGCGGAAACTCGGTAATCCTCCAGCTGCGTGTTTCCTGTGTTCCCCCGGTGAACCTCCCCGCCTCCTTGTTTGTATGCCAACGGTTCCCGCTTCGACCTGATTTCAAACTTCGCATTTGCTTAACTGGCCGTTGAAAAACCACAGACGTCGCCCTAAAATATGCCCCATCAGCGTGGGCATCGCCACAGCAACAGCAAACCGAAATGTGTTTCCCGAATACCTAAAACAAATCCTTACGACGTCGGCGCGACGCGGCGTAAAGCGAGTTTCGCATTTGTAGTTTTTACCTGCGAATCGCCCAGCAGCTCAACTCCTTTAAAAACTACAAAGTGGCTTTTTCAGCCGGTGTCCGCGCCGCTAAGCTTCCCGCGCACACAGGGAATAATCGGCGCAGACAGAAGTCATATTTTCCCTCAAGGTAAACGCTTTTATGTCGCTGAATATATAAGACAACCAATTAGAAGCTGAGGCAAAGGCAAACGGTTTAAAACGTTAAAATTAACGTTGAGCAGCACCGTTCTGATGTTTGCGTCGTGGTTTCGTGTGGGTAGCATTTGCAGTTGCTTTTAAGCGTTCTGAAGCCGCTGGCTAGCTAAAGTTAGCCATGTGACGTTTCAGGCTAACCGTGACGTAGTCTTTTTTTTAATGCGAGATGGATGTTGGCCTTTAATGGATTGTGTGTACGCGTGTGTTAATCCTGAACATTCACCTCCCTCGTTTGTTCTTTCCCAGGTTCACATTCCTGGATTCTGAATGCCTCGCATCGAGAATGACATCAAGCTGGACTTCAAGGACGTGCTCCTCCGCCCAAAGCGGAGCACGCTGAAGTCCAGGAGCGAGGTAGGTGGACTCTGTTAACCACGTGACGCCTGACTGGCACAAATGCAGATGTTTCCATCATCTGAACCTTTAGTTATCCCTGGGACGTCCACTGGGAGTGATCGCACATCCTCGTGGGCATTTGGCAGCTATTAAAGTTGAGGTTTGAGCAAATCTATCCCTTTGGCTTTGC
The DNA here is from genome assembly GCA_036023855.1 of Gadopsis marmoratus. NCBI lineage: Eukaryota > Metazoa > Chordata > Actinopteri > Centrarchiformes > Percichthyidae > Gadopsis > Gadopsis marmoratus. Next base: position 5,725 of record JAVQJF010022730.1, on the reverse strand, counting down.
CTCTCCCCCAGGTGGACCTAATGAGGAGCTTCACTTTTAGGAACTCCAAGGGCAGCTACAGGGGGATCCCCATCGTCGCTGCAAACATGGACACCGTGGGGACATTTGAGATGGCCCTGGCTTTGCACCAGGCAGGTTATGCATTACATGGGATGTGTTTTCATCACATTACATTGCGTTTTTCATTAGCTGCATTAGTTATTATTTCACAAAGAGCTTCGCGGAGCAAACAGGGTTAGAATCTATTTTAATGTCATTTATCATTTACTCTGTTCAGATGTTGTTGAGTGAGTTAATTGTTTTTTTGGAGGTTGAAGTGACTAAAGTACTGTAAACTAAAGTTGTGAATCTACATTGATTCCTAGCAGTGAACACTGTAATGCCTAATAATACCTATATTACATAGCAGGCTGGTAAATAAGCACAGTGCCTACTTTCCTTGTTTCCAGATTAAAAATAAGAGGCAATGAAGCCTTTCCCATCATGGTTCTCAGATGCCAGAACTTACTGGTGGCTTCTGGGTAGCATCTTTTCTATATCCTTGTAATAATGAATGACTCAGCTATATGTTACCGATCTTAACTCAGGGCCCTCTCGGGCCTTTCAAGCCAGGGAAAGATAAGAAGCACTCATAGATGTTAGAAACAAACTCACTCATATATTGGTGCATTTGTTCATTCGTTCACTCCATCACTCACACAGAAAAGCTGCCCCTAGTGGCCATTAGATCTCATTGCACCGTCCTCAGACGACACTGCTGAATTCTGTTTCTGTGTGTCCCTGTTGCATCATGCCTCTGCACACATATCTCAGATACTGTGTTGTTCTTTGTCTCTTCCACTAGTTCACTCTCTTCACCACGATTCACAAACATTACTCCGTGGATGACTGGGTGGAGTTTGCGGCGAAGCACCCCAAGTGTGTGGAGGTACTCGCAGTGTTATAATTATGGAACCTTTTATTTCAGGGCGTTTACTAATGGTGGTATTTATTGTAACACAACCCTCTCTCCTCTCTGTTTATCTCCCAGAGTGTAGCAGTCAGCACGGGGACTGGTGACGGTGACTTTGACAGGATTTCAGCCATCTTGGCGGCGGTGCCACAGCTGCAGTATATCTGTGTAGACGTGGCTAACGGTTACTCTGAACACTTTGTTCACTTTGTCAAAGACGTCAGGCAAAAGTTCCCCTCTCACACTATAATGGTCAGTAGATGTGCAGTATGTAGGGCTGAAAAGGGAACTGATGTTTACAGGGCAACGTTTCTTTGATAAGTAATCAGTGAGACCTTTTTCATTATTACTTTTATTTTGCTCAGGCAGGAAACGTGGTGACAGGAGAGATGGTAGAAGAGCTGATCCTGGCTGGCGCCGACATCATCAAAGTAGGCATCGGACCAGGTGATTACAGCGTGACATTTTCTAACACGTTTCTACATCGAGACAGAACCGCATCACATCATCACCATGTTATCTTAATACACTGTTTCTTTACACAACTCCTGACACATTCACTTTATTAATTTGTAAATGCGTCACACCATAAGATCCTTATTTATAGAACAGTGTTGAAAACTGACTAAGTTGCTCGGAGTTCCGCATGGGTGGGGTTTCACCAATTAGGTCAATGCAGATACTTTCCTGGATGGACATTTTCTATGTGGCACCATAACATTCCTTTCACGGAGCTCAAACAGACCACAAACAGTGCTTGCAAATGCCGTTTCCTGTTTGAAAATCATGGACTGCAGACCAGAAATCTTCTTCATCTCGTGCCCTTGTGTCTTCCTCTACAGGCTCTGTGTGCACCACCCGCAAGAAGACCGGGGTGGGCTACCCCCAGCTCAGCGCTGTGATCGAGTGTGCAGATGCAGCCCATGGCTTGGGCGGCCACATAATCTCTGTGAGTGTCTCTCTTCTTGTCACTCACAGTGAAGCCAGTGATTTAATCCTAGTTTTTTAAAAATGAATGTTAAAGGAATAGTTTGACATTTTAGGAAATAAGCTTATTCGCTGTCTTGCCAAGAGTTACGTGAGAAAACCCATACCACTTTCATGTCTGTGTGCTAAATATGAAGCAACAGCTAGTTAGCATAGCTTAGCATAGAGACTGGAGACAGGGGGAAACAGTTAGCCCGACTCTGTCTGAAGTTAACAAAATTCCACCCACTCTTCTCTTCCCATGGCCAATGTGATTTGTTAGACTTGTATTTAACCCTGAGACCGTCACACTCACACTCTTGTGTTTTCTTTTGCCTTTTGCCCTCTCTTCTCTTTCACACAGGATGGGGGGTGTACTTGCCCAGGAGATGTCTCAAAGGCTTTTGGTAAGCTTTTACTCTTTTCAATATTGCACTCAGCCTCTTTCTGTTAAAAGAGGCTTCTCGCTATTTATTTGTCTGTTTCTGTGCGACTCTCAGGTGCGGGAGCGGACTTTGTCATGCTGGGCGGGATGCTTGCGGGCCACTCAGAAAGTGGGGGCGAGATTATTGAGAAAAACGGCAAGAAATACAAGCTGTTCTATGGAATGAGCTCGGACACGGCGATGAAGAAACATGCAGGAGGTGTGGCTGACTACAGGTCAGAGGCAGTTATTTTTGGTATATAATGGGGAAAAAAACAAGTCTTTCTTATGTGTGTGTGTTTTGCCTGTCTATTAATCGATAGGCCTGTAGTGCAGAGTTGTGATTGGTGTGTACACAGTATACCATGTTCACGCTGTCTCCTCTGTGTTTTTTGCCTCCAGAGCGTCGGAGGGAAAGACAGTCGAAGTTCCTTACAAAGGTCCGGTGGACGTGACAATACGAGACATCCTGGGCGGGGTCCGCTCCTCCTGCACCTATGTTGGGGCAGGCAAACTGAAGGAGCTGAGCCGCAGGACCACCTTCATCAGGGTCACCCAACAGCTCAACACTGTCTTCGGCAACGACAGCTGAGTGTCCGTCTCGATCCTGCTTCAGATGCGAAGGACAAGTCTGCAACACTGCCCGTCTGACTCCCAGCTGCTGTTTGTGCATTGACCATGTGTAAACAAAAGTGAGCAAACACATATTTTAATACTTAAATACTGCCCTTTTACCATCCTTATTTGCTTTTTACGTTTTTTTTAACTTGAAATTCCAATGCAATTTGAGTTTTGACCGCATTGACATTAACAGAAACATTTTCCAGCACACAGACTCTTGAGTCGCATTAGACTCTGAATGCCACTTTTCCCATACAAGCCTCAAAGTGTTCCGGGGGTCATTGAGTCTCCAGCTCGTTGCACGTCTGCTGTCTCATCATTCCAATGCAAGTTCCTTTCTTTTTACATGTATGCAAATCTTTGGCTGTCTATGTATGAACAGTATTGACAACATGTCTCTATTCTCTGTGCCGAGATCATACTGTAAGCCTTAGTCACCCACATAGAAAATTATAGCAAATGTCTTCACTTATTTAGAAAGCCTAAATATGTATGAAGCTGCTGAGGCCAATTAGGAAATTGAACTGTTTCTAGATATGCAATCATTCCATCGCTCGACAAGTTTTGCACGTTGATGATTTATTATTTGAGGTTCTGTAATTTAGTTTCCGCAATTGTCCCATAGATACTGTATGTTTCGAAACTACATTGTCAAACATTGTTTCCAGCAACCTTTTTAAATAGTAGGTGCATTAGATTTGGGGGAGTTTATTTATGGCCCAGTATATGTTGAATGCTAGAGAACAGGACTAGAGCACATACAGTGCATAGTAATGCAGTGTTGAATTCATAGCGGAGGTGTTACTCAATATAAACATGCAGCTTTTCTCTTCTCTGGTTCTAGCTGCTCCTGATCAATACCAAAGTTTGTGATGGTTAATTTAAGATTCATTATAACCTTTTAATAAAGTGACCATTCCTTGGAATTAGCCTGGGAAGTTTTACAGCATGAGTGAGTATTTGTTGTTGTTGTACTTCACACCGCCTGTAGTTACTCCATTTGAAGCTGTTCTTTTAGTTTTTAAAGTCACTTTTTTCACATTTTAACCAGTCAATAAAAACATTCCACGTCTTAAAATTCTTCTGGCTTTATTATTGATTAGATCATTCACAATCTGTGTACCATACGAAAGACACAAATTCCTTATTGCCAGTCTGATGAGACCATGTACTGTGAGATACTGTACAATGTGAGTGCAATGGCACACTCGCCACCAGTAGATGGAGACAAACACCTTAAACTAGCAGGCAGAAAAAAGTAGAACCATTGCAGTTAAAACAGAATGATCTTGTTGCATGCATTAGAGGCAATTCCCAAATCCAAATATTTTACATTTATGAAAAGACATTCAGCTGAAGACGTTACATTAACTATAAGGTATGATGAGTATTTTGTGCACTAAAAATCACAGCATTGGCCTATTACTGATATTTGCACTAAGCATTTTATTTTCATTTGACAGACACTTAACACAAACCAATTTATACTCATCCAATGAAAGCAAACAACGTCATTACAGTAAATATATGTAGCCATGTACTTCTTAGCTTTGCATAATGATTAGCAATGATCAGCTTGGTCCCATTAATTACTGAAGCTCACAAACCACCTCTGTGATGTATATGCCGCCAATATTTGCTCCACAGGAACATTTAGCCTGATAAGAGCTGAATTTAGTGCCGGGGATCTTCTTCTGAACTATGCCACAGGGGCACGTCCATTGGTGCTGGGGCCAATTTTGGCCATTTTTCTCTCCGAGTTGAACAAAGGGGACCATGTGCCAGTTGTTGAGGCTCATCTTAATTGTGATTATTTCTTTCCTCTGGTGCTGTCCAGTTCGGCTGAAGAAGGACAGCGAGGAGGCAGCAAAGTTCCAAAACACTTCCACCATTGCAGGTCGTGGTACAGCCTCATCTCCAGTTTTGCCCTGGTGTGTGATTAATGCAGAGGAAACCTTGTACGGTTTCTCTTGTTCGGTCACCTCAGTTTTCTGCAGCCCAAAACCTTGCAAACTAATTGATGCATCACAACCATCATCATACTCTGTTGTGAAAGAGCTGAGTTGGTTACCTTTGCAGCACAAACCATAGACAGGTCCGTCCTTCGAGTTCTTTGCAGACTGTTTGTCACATAATCCAATGGTCCAGTCAGAGTCTTGGGAAAGACTGACCATCCACCTCTGAAAATTAGGAACTGACTGGGTACCATGGATTAGAAGAGTGGCAGAGCATTGACCCATCAAACTACTGTAGAAAACCTTTCTTTTGTCTTTGGACAGTGACATGGCAGGGCCCAAAGCCTGTGGGTCGAAGATCAGGTTTGAACTAGTAGCGACGAGCTCCTGGTGGTTCTCTGGATCAATCAGAGTCAACAGGGATCCCCAGAACTGTCCTGCTTGCTTCACCATCTTTTCACCATTCTGTCTCATCTCCTTAACCAGTTTGTCACGATCACTTCCAGGCTCCAACCCTTTTCTCAGATCCACAGCCTTGGCCTTCTCCGCATCCTGATGCACCTGAGAATACATCTGCAGGAATCTGAAGGTGTCCTTCTCGCTCCGTGCTGCTTGCATGCTGGTCCTGCTGGTTTTGATAGACACCATACGAGACGAGACTGAACTCTGGACACTGGTCAGGGCAACGTCACGCAGGTTAGTCACAGCCTCAATGAGACGCACACTAGAGCGAGCCAACTTCTCTTTTTCACTCTTCTCCCACTTTTCCAGACTCACATTCTCATCATCAGTTTTCACCAGTAAGGC
>JAVQJF010022718.1:0-107352 GCA_036023855.1 Gadopsis marmoratus | reverse complement strand
CCTAAATGTGTCAGAGGGAAAAGGACGCTGCAGGTCCACAAACGTCAAACCTTTCACACGCCTGCAATTAATACGCCTCTAATGGACGCGTTGGTTAAACCAACTTTTGGGCATCACGCTAATTGCTCACTTTGTATGCAAATTTTGGACACGTTGCTTGGGCGAGAACGGGGGGGGGTGGTGGTGGTGACGGGACCGGCTCTGTTGTCAGTTGCCACCCAAGACGTGATTCAGCTCCAACAATCACCATTATCTGTTTCCCCAGTATGACGATACGGGACGAATCTGTAATGGTGACGAGTGTTTCCTGAACCCCCCCTTTACTCCACACCTACCGTCACTGCAGCCATGTAGGTGCTCAGCGGAGGAGGAGAGGCTTTATAAGCAGAGCAGCCTTGATGGAGAGCTGTTTGTGTAAACACTGAGCCCAGTGCACTTTGGTTTCCGGCGCATAAAGCGGAGAGCATCCGTGGAGTTTCTCTCCCCCGTGGACAGACTCGCTTTGAGGGCTTTGCTCATTTATTTTTCTTTATTTGGTTTTTTGGGTTTGTTTTTTTTTTTCTCGTGAGTTTTACTCAAAACATTTCCGGAATTTTACGCACGGACGCGATGGCTGCCCCGACCAAGTTCAGCTTCTCCGTCAGGAGCATCCTGGATTTGCCCGAGCAGGATGCGGAGGCAGCGCCGCGGTCCTCCCCGGTCTACTCCTCCTACTCCTCCAGCTCGCCCTACACCTCCTGGATGGACTGCGACCGGAGTCCTTGCATATGTGAGTACATGCTGGTGATGCTGAATTTGTTGACTGCAGTTTATGGAAACATCTCTTGTCCTGCCCTACAAATATTGGCATTTCTTATTTTAACAGCTTGTATCACAAGGTACCTTTTAAAAGTACATGCGCACTTCTCAGCATTATTTTAAAAAGCTTTATTTTGAAGCTAGAGAGATGGATGATGCTATAAACGGTGTAATATATCACATTATTTCTATATAAATTTGGACTAACCTGCACTATTTATTTCTCCAGCTTCCGATGAAGGGAGTCTCGAGGCCTCCCCCGACTCCACAAAGCCGGATGACTCGTCCCTGGACTCGGAGTCCGACAAGAGCAAGAAGAGCAAGAAGCGAAGGGTCTTGTTCTCCAAGGCTCAGACCCTGGAGCTGGAGAGGCGCTTCCGTCAGCAGCGCTACCTGTCCGGCCCGGAGAGGGAGCAGCTGGCCCGGCTCCTCAGCCTGACCCCGACCCAGGTGAAGATCTGGTTCCAGAACCACCGCTACAAAATGAAGAGAGGCCGGGCAGAAGGAGCGCTACAGGACTTGGAGATACCGCAGCCTCACGTGCAGCGCCGGGTCGTTGTTCCGATCCTGGTCCGGGATGGGAAACCGTTTCACACCTGCATACTTGACACGGAGAACGCTCGCTGTTTGCCGCCTTCTCCAGCGGTCCCCTTTCCCTTAGCCTACCCGTCTGTTCAGCATCCTCCGCGGTACCACCAGCACTTTCCCACCGCGGCGGCCTCCAGATTCGCCTGGAGGGACTTTTGGAGCGACTCGGTCCACTTTAATTCTTTCAAGTGAACGAAGGCCTCATTTCCAGCACAAACTCATTTAGAAATTGCATCAAATGTTTTCTGAATGCTTTGCAAATCTTCGAGCAACTTAAACATTTAGATTCTCAGTGTAGGAAGGAAGGATGTTTTGCACATTTTATTGTTTCTGAGCGTGTGTTTGTGACTATAAGGTAATAAAACGCTGATAATATTTTCTCATACACGGGCCTGCTGGTGTAGCCTGTACATTTCTTAATTATGCGGTGAGGTAATGTATTTGTATTGGAAGCTGTTGAAACATAATATTGGTATAAATAACTTTTGTTTAAGACAAATGAGGTGCAGTAGGCTTTAGGCGGACATAGCAGCCACTATTAGCCTGAATGTTTGAAGGAAACAGCAATGTTATCTGTTGTCTTTAAGGATTCTTTCTTTAAAGGTTTTTAATGTTTAAAATGTTTCCTTTTTTGTGAACAGAATTATTAATAAAAGGTCCCTCATATTTTGTATGATGAAAATGACTGTAGTGTGCTTTCTTTGTCAAGTTTCGCCCCCCAACAAAGTGTATAATCTGCGTCCATGTCTCAAAACAAACAGCCGCAGAAACAAACCTTTGTTAAAAATCTATTCATTTGTATTTTTTTTTCTATTAGTTAGTAACAAGTTTATTTTTTCTTGTTTTGTTTTTAAGAGATAATCACTTTTAACCTCTCCAAAATGTGTTAAATCCAACCTTTAAGTCTGTTCAGTGGCTTTAGAATCATAATATGCAGCCTCAACTATATTTAATTTGTAAAAATCTAAAATATGCAGCAGGTCATGACAGGCCGGAGGCTTTTATGATGTTAAAACACTAATTATGCACCAAGAAGCTGAGCAAACATCACTTCTAAAAGGCCTGGATTTGGTTAAGCATAACAATACTCAGTAAACATCACAGCCGCTCTCACTATAGCACCCTGTCGCCGACTGGGCCCATGGGCTGCTTTTCACTTTTACACAATTTAACTTTTGTTATTCTGAGGCAAGTGGGACAACACTCAGGCTTTTTATGAGGAAATCTTGGGTTTGTGTGTGAAGAGGATATGATTTCTGAGGGTGCAACAGGCCTTAATCCTACATAATTTTCTACATATTGCGCGGAGCCTATGCAACGAAATTTCGTTATGTATATTTGAATGACAATAATAAAGTAAAAGTCGAGACATAACTGAACAGGTGCATTTTTAGGGTGCAAGATGCTTGTTTGTAGCCAGAGATACAGTATGGCAGTAAGAAGAGGTTTTGTGAGTAACAGCAGATTTTACAGTTTCATTCAGTTATTTGTGCACTGTTTGTTTAAAAACTATCAACAGTTACGTGACGTCCATTTTCTCATTTCTCCTCGCATTTAAACATTGTGATAAAATATGCCTCTGTGTTTAAAATCGTGTCAGTATTTCATCAGTGACGAGGGGGGTCTTCTGCTTTCACGCCCCCTGTAATGTTGTTTGCTCGTCCTGTGACCCTGCAGCCCATCGTCCCTGTCACCTGGTCCTTTGTGCCCCTCGCTGGGGCCACCTTGTATCACATATGGAGGGGACTGTTCGAACCCCTCAGCTCGCTGCATCTCCCCTTAAACACTCTTTTTGTCTGCGTGTCTCCCCGTGAATGGACCATTGTCCCTCGTCCAAAAGGGACCAAGACAAAATCTTTAGTGTTTCAATTCCCGTGATGTTTAATCAGTCCCTGCGACAAATTTATGAGGTTTAACTGCACAATGGTGTTTTAGAGCATCTTGGGGTTTAAGGGTGACAAAGACAGGCTTTTAGAGGTTGCCATTGGTTTTTTAAGTTGGTCAGAGGAATTGTCTAAAAAGGATGGGCTTGTATTAGCCTGCCCATCCTATAGTTTTACTCACTGGCCTGTCCCCGGGGCCCCTTTAAGGGAAGTTATAAGGTCCACATAAACTAGGCCACAGGAGGAGTTTTGGTTAACATCTAATATATGTCAGGTCTTAATGGTCCTCAGAGTTAGAGAGGCTGATTCTACTTTTCAAATTTTGGCATGGATCATTTAATGGCCAGCTTTTTGTTGTTTGCATGCATTTCAAATACTAAAGTTTCCCCAAATATTGGCCTTTGAAATCTGTTTATTGGACAGAAATTGTTATAGTTTGTCCAAACAGTGCAAACAGTAGGATTGTGTATAAACCTGCAGTACATCCTACAAAGTTAACAAAATAGTTTATATACACAAAACTATGAAACGTCAAGAAAAGCCTGCAACTATTTGGTATTTGCAGTCTTTGAAGAACTACTGCTGTTTTGGGGTTTGTTGGTTATATAATGTACAATGGCGACTGCCAAATTATCATTTTATTAACTTGTGTAAGCTTGTATAATATGAGTGCGAAAGTGAGACTTGCATTTGATTTACTGCCTCTCCCGGAGCTCTGAGTGATGTGCCGGCGGCCAAATTTCACTGACCTTTGGTGGACTTTAGAAACTCGGCGTCAGAATGTGGAGGTTTTGATGACTGCTGCAGCTCCGTGAAGCTAAAGTTGGTGATGAACCACTGCAATCAGAGTTAATTTAGTTAAGATATTGATAGATTTTGTATGAAGCTGAAGAAAAGCTATTTAAAAGCTTGAGCAGAATTTCTATTCAAGTCCTTTAAGGTGATACTGGTGTTTTTCTTTTGTTTCTGGCATTTAATTCAAAAACAGGTAAATGTGTTCATACATTCAGTCATTTCCCAAACTTTTTCCATTGTGGCCACTTCAACAGCACTTTCTACTTGCACCCCAACGTCACAGTTTGCATATGTTTGTCGTCGTGAGCAGTTCAACCAAAACATCTTTTAGTGTGTCATTGGAATACAATTTTAGGGGAAAGAAGAGGTCAACGTATCTGCTGTCTCACAGGAGAAACGGACAAAAATCAAAAAACATCAACATCATTTTCAATAGCAGAAGTGTATTTTCTTCTTTCATATTCACTCACTCAGATTTTTCATGTGATCCCTTCAGGGGAACTACTGCAGTAACTGGCAGTTAGATCTGGATCTGATCTGGAAAACACTCAAATTGCGACACATTTAAAAAACATTCTCGTTTATGTCTTCAAAGGGCAAACCACAGGATTTGAACCCACCAGTGGCTCTAATAGCACAAAAACAGCCATTTTTAAAGTTACGGTTGCTAATTGGATGAGTATGGGGCTTTTGTGTACGTTCATAAACACAACATTTTACACACAAAATGTATTTGTTTAATAATAGTTGCCTTTTTTTATTTTATTTTGCACTTATTCAAAGAGATTTCAGCTGAAGTGGCATGCTGGCATCTTTCCCATCGCCAGAAAATGCCACGTGATGAAGTCTTTGGTGTCTCTGACGCAGCCCTCCACTAGATGGCGCACTAACACACGGTATCATCTCTCACCTGCTCGCGGTAAACGTGAGCAAATCGTTTAGTTCTTTAGGATGCAGACAGCCGGCGATCCACTAGGAGTCGTGCTTCACTGGGGGAATAAAAACAAACCCCACCGCGCTTCACTGTCTGAGTCCCCACCAGCTGCTGATTGGGTGCAGAAAGATGGCCGCCTGTAGTGACGTGGGGGGAGGGAGTGTTTGGCGTGACGTCATGCGCCAGTATTTTGCTCGAGGGTTGCGTTTGCAAGAAAACCTCACTTGCCCTCTAATGAGTCTTGTCCTTTTCTCTTTATGATGTACATATGGAATGTACATCTTTACATGTCCTTCGTGTGAGAGGACTGGATCAAAATGATGGTTTATTATTGGTCAATCTGACCCTGAAGTCCACACTTCAAAGAAAGAAAGAAGGTCATCACCAGCTTTCTTTTGTCACCTCCCTGCAGCTGCATTACCTGGTAGAACAAGAGTTGTACAGGAAGAAAAAAACAACAACCCAAAACTAAACAAGGAAAAGTCAACAAAGGTTTTGAGGAACAGAAATGCTGATGCGAGTGTCAGAGCAACATGTGGCAGTTATATTATCCTTAATCTGTTAACATTAGATCTGAATTTTTGATGATATTTCACATATTTATACTAAAAGTGGACCTGAAGGTATTTGAATGCAAAATAGCCCAAATGCAAGATAATCAGATGTACAACAGACAAACCCTTTGAGAGACTGTATATGTGCGGATGTTTGGCTGTTTATTCACAAAGCCGTGGAGATCAAGTTGCGGTTCATTAGCGGATATAAAGTGACATATTTTGCACTCAATGGAAACATTTAAAAAAATAATTTAATCGAGGTGCATTTAATGATATTTTCGTGCTTTTAGCTCTGTCATATTTTTATGTGGACATAAATATTTGCAGTGCATTTTATATCTTTATAATTATTTTTATGGGGAATAATAACAATAAGTAACTTCCATTTTAGTTTTCATTGCAAACACTTGTCCCCCCCCCCGTCCGAGGTTGTTCTCTGGATTATATCATGCACCAATCAGTTCATAAACAACAACCTGAAGCCTCGATAACAAAGGCTATAGCCTCATACCCGCCACTTCAAAGTGTCCTCATTATTCTGAGGAATTAGCCGGAACATTTGGACTAATTACCACTAATTGGCCATAATAGCAGTGTGCCAGAACAGTAAAGAGGTACTGATTTAGATGATTAAGAATGTCTTGCGAAATCCCGTAATTAAGGAAGGCATAAGCAAGATTTACCTTGGATGCAGAAGCATGCTGTAATTTTAATTGCCTGCGATTATATGGCCTGCGAATTATGCGCCCGCACCCTGGCTATCATCCAAACAATTTATTTTAACTGTAATATTTAGGCTTGGACTATATGATAATATTTCTTGATTAAAGTTAATTGTAAGGGAATATGAGGGTATGGATTGTTGTGATGTGCACCTCCATGCAGCTCTGCAAATAGTGCACATATTATCCTCCTGTAACGTGCAGACAGCTGTGAAATATGCAGCCAGAAGCCTGTAAAATACAGAACTGTGGCTGATGATCCCCGTGACGAACTGTCAGTGATCTGCATGTCAGTGCAGCAATGGGACTTTACTCTGCTGCGGAGTCTGGCCTCAGTTTGACAGCTTGTGGGTGCAAAACAAACAATAACACTAGTTCAAAATCTACGCAGTTTTATTTTAGTAATGAAACAAGGAACAGAGGTGTAGAGTCCCAGTGGAATAGCACCGATCACAACACATGATTGTGTCTGCCACCAGAAGACGCTGTGTTTCTTTAATTCCTGCATAAGGAAATATCGGCTCAACCTGCAGGCACAGACTTCTGCTAAGCTGGTGGCATCTGCTGCTGCGAGACTGACGTTAAACCTTTACAAAACTGAAATTTACCAACAATATTATCTTTATTTGATTTTTTTAGCCACAGGCTCAGCTCTGGTATGAGCCTGACATCCACAGATTGTGTAAGTTAGAAGTTACTGTATCAATTTGAATTGTTATTTTCTAATGTTGTATGCCAATGATTTTTGTACCTAAAAGCAGGAGACAGGATAACTTGGAAGCCGAATAATGACTTGTGTATTATATATCTATAAAAACATGTAAAATGTGCAGTCAGTGTTGATCAAAATAAGCGTATGCTCATTTTAGCAGAATACTGGTGGTAATAGCTGACTAGCATTACAATCAAACGTATGACAACAATGACAGTAATAATAATAATAATAAACTAATTATATTATTAGAGAAGCTTGCAAATTTTGGTATAAATCGTTTTAATTCCTATTTTGGGGGCGAAATCGCAGGAGAAGTACCTTAAAAGCGTTGCGTAAAAGTGGGACTTTGGCTGGGAAACGAGGCTCAGGAGACCATTCCTCCACTTCAAAGCTGGTAGGATGATGCCCAAATCTTTTCCTTATGCTCCTGTGTAAAATTTTAGAAATGAGATATGATTGAGTTAAACTGTTCTGGCTCCTTGAGCATTGAGGCGAGATGCTACTGAGGGCTACCTGGCGTTGTGCTGCAGGAGCAGCCTGCAGGAGAGTACTTGAACGCCGTTAACTTCACATGAGAGCCTCTCCTCCTGTTCCAGACTCTATTTTGTTGGGGGGGGGGGGGGTTTTGTTGTTGTTGTTTGTTTGCTTTTTCTTTTTTTTTTTCCTCTCTCCATCGGGTCTGAATTTAGGTAACACGCTGCTTGCGTCCAATGATATCAAAAGAAAAAAAACAAAAAAAAAACGAGGGGGGTTAATCATTCACGCAGCCACTTAACACGCGGATGTGTATTTATTTACTTATCAGTATCAGTCAATTTCCCTCCCCGCAAGTGCACTTTTGCATGTCTGAGTACGATAAGGCATAACACAAACAATCCTGCAATCACTGGAGGCCTCTCGTTGCCATTAAAAGTCAGTAGTTCAACTGAGGAGTGGTTCTCCAACTCTCAAGTCCATATAGGCCTCCTTTCATCAAGAGGCCCTCATAAACATCACTACAGTTAATAAAGTGCATTGTGGTCAGTGCGGTCTCAGGGCGCAGCCGTGCGTTTTATCGGCGACATGCAGCAAGTCACAAAGCGCACAGTCCCGCAGCTGCAGCCGCCGAGCCACGAACATTTATGAGCGCGGCGCTCGTGTTGTTGTTGGTGGGAGGGGAGCACATGTCTGGTAAGTGAAATAACGCGCGGCGAAAGGAGGCTAGAGCTGTTGTGTATTGTCGCCGATGCCCCGCCTCTGACGGTAGCCTTAAACCTGGCACCCAGCTAAAACAAACCAAAGCCAGCACCGAGCTCCCACTCAATCCAATTAAGGCGGACTTGAGGCGGCTCTCCTACGTGTTCATCTACCAGGATCGACGTTGAGACAACAGGAACCGGAGGGGCTTTGGTCAAAAAAAAAAAAAAAAAAAAAAAAAAAAAAAAGGGGGAAAGGAAAAAAAAAAAAGAGAAGGAGAGAGTGCCTTGCCTTCTAATTTCTCCCTCTCCAGCCCCAGAACAATGTCGATGAGCCCTAAGCATACGACTCCTTTTTCTGTTTCCGATATCTTGAGTCCCCTTGAGGAGAGCTATAAGAAAGTAAGTATGGAGAATAACAACTTGGGGGCACCGCTCACTTCTTACCGGCAGCCGCAGGTCTCTCAGGCGGCGATGCAGCAGCACCACATGGGCCACAATGGGACTGTGTCTGCGGCTTACCACATGACTGCGGCAGGTGTTTCTCAGCTGTCACACACGGCCATGGGCGGCTACTGTAACGGCAACCTGGGCAACATGGGCGACCTGCCGTCCTACCAGGACGGCATGAGGGGCAGCGCCACGGCCACCGGCTGGTACGGAGCCAACCCGGACCCGCGCTTCTCCACCAGTGAGTAGCCCCCGCGGACCTGCACGCCAGCTCCCGGGTTAGCGCAGGACGTGCAATGAAAACGGCGGAAACGCAGCTTGGTGCGCTCGCTGCCCGCTTATGCTGCATTTTAGCGCGCGCGCTGCAACTGTTTTCTGTCACCTGCTGCGCGCGTCTGTGCGCCAAGGTGGCCCCGCTCCGCAGTCCCTCCACTTTAGGCGCCATTCCGCTATTGGTTTGCATTTTATTACAGGGGAAGGGCAGAGGTGGATAAAGCCAGATAAATTAAAATCGCGCATTTTCGTCCCACGGCGTGCAACATCTGGGAGGAAAGGGCTCTCGTGCAGAAAATCTCAAATCTAAGCTTCCCCCCCCCCCCCCCCCTTTAAGATAATTTAACGTGAATCCAGTAATAATTGCTGAAATGTGTGCTCGGAGATTTAGTTGATGCGATTAGCCAGTTTGATAACGTATGCATGTGGCCTTTGACGCGCACCAGGGTGTGTGTGTGTGTTTGTGATACGGGCACCTGCCTGTTTCCTCCTGCTGGTCTAAGTGTTGAGTGGCCCCAGCCATGACAATACTGATCAGGGTTGGAATTACACGAATGGCAAAGTTAATGACACTATAAGTCAGAGTTATTATCCATCGGAAAGCCTGTCAATCCTCGGTCTCCTTCTAGACGGGTTTTCTGTTGCACCTTTGCAGGTAAACTCGGTTATGTCATGGCAGTAATTACATGTCTTCTCCTCAGTTTCTCGCTTCATGGGCTCGTCGTCGGGCATGAACATGGGCAGCATGGGCAGCCTCAGCTCCCTGGCAGACGTGGGTAAAGGCATGGGCTCTCTGTCCAGCACCCCGAGGCGAAAGAGGCGAGTGCTGTTCTCCCAGGCGCAGGTCTACGAGCTGGAGCGACGTTTCAAGCAACAGAAATACCTGTCGGCTCCGGAGAGGGAGCACCTGGCAAGTATGATCCACCTCACCCCGACGCAGGTGAAAATCTGGTTTCAGAACCACCGGTATAAGATGAAGAGGCAGGCTAAAGACAAAGTGTCCCAGCAGCAGATGCAGCAGGACGGCGGCTCCTGCCAGCAGCAGCAGCAGCAGCAGCAGCAGCAGTCCCCGCGGAGGGTGGCCGTGCCGGTGCTGGTGAAGGACGGGAAGCCGTGCCAAGGCAGCGGCCACACGCCCACGTCCTCCGCGCAGACCCACCACCCGCAAGGGGGCAACGTCATGATCATGTCCAGCAACACGTCCGGCCTCGGGCAGCACCAGGGCCAGCAGGTGGGCAGCACGGGCCACTCTCCAGATTTGGCGCCGCACTCCGCCAGTCCGCCGTCACTGCAGAGCCAAGTGGCCGGACTCTCCCACCTCAACTCCCCCGGCGCAGAGTACGGCTCGGCCCTGCAGTGTTCAGCCCTGTTGTACGGCAGGACGTGGTGACAAGAGGCGCCGGCTATGATTTAAAGCTAATTCTTCTATTTAAAGAGAGAGAGAGAGAGAGAGAGAGAGAGCGAGAAAAAAGAGATACTTTTTTTTTTTTCCTTTTCTTTTGAAGACTCGACGTGTTTCTCTGTAAATGTGCGCATTTCGATTGAACAAGAGCCGAGTGAAGTCGGTGCCGCTCGCCGTTGAATTCCCACCCTTCGGAAGGAAGTGTGACTTATTATGGGAGAAGAGAAAACAGAACAAACACACTTTCGACCAGATACTGCGGACGTGAAAGTCTTTGGATTTATTTATGTAAATTATATTGAGGCAAAAGAAGAATCATAGGCCGCAAAGGTGGACCTGCACAGGGAGGCAGGCTGCTGCATGGGTGCTGTTAACCCCCCCCCTCCACAAACACACCAGACTCTGATTTATAATAGAATTTAATGTAAGCCGTAGATCTAGCGTGTATATTTCTGTAAAAGGTTTGGATTTTAGCTATCTGTTGTACAAAGTTTTTTGACGCTATTGCCGGTTTGTTGTCGTTTCATTGGTATTTGTACGTTTTATTTCTTTGTAACTTATATAGATATTTGACTTACTACAAAAACAGTCCTATTAATAAATTATGGAAACAAGACAGTTAAGCTTTTTTTTGTTTTGTTTTGTTTTGTGAAATATGTCAACATATGGCGGAAATATTCCTGTTGGGGGGGCAAAAGAAAATCAGAAGAGCAAAAATTAAACCAGTGCGATGATTATTATTATTATTATTATTAGCTCGTGTTCTATTATAGGTGTTTTCTCTTTAAAGGTGCTGAAACCTTTATTTGCTCTCGAGTTCACTGCGACACATTTTGCTGCAGTTATTTACGTTGAAATACAAGAACCAGAACCGGTTATCGGCACACGGAGCTTTTCATGTGCGCAGATTTATTTGCCCCCCTTTTTTCTCTCTCTCTCTCTCTCTCTCTCTCTCTCTCTCTTTCTGTGCGTGTTTGTTCCTCTACGCTGCGGACTGTGTGAGTCAGCAGGGTGTGAGGCCTCTCCTCGGCTCGGGAAACATCAAACGCCGACGCTTATCGATGAAAGTCGCTGCGCAAACAGCGCGACATTCCTGCCCGAGCAGCGCCGCTGTATCGATCATCGGTCAGGCGGCAGAAACGGCCGCGCAGGTCTCCACAAAAACCGGCTCCTGTCTGAACTTCAGGCGTCGAGGCGGCTTTTTTTGTTTGTTTCTCTTTGGGCTCTGGACATAGAAACTGTAATAATCATTAGGGACTAATGGGGATGGGCGGTATGCCACGTCGTCGCTAAGCGACGGGGCTAACGACAGGTGATTTTCGTTTACGGCCGAAATAAGTTGTTTTCCGGCCTGAATAAGATGCAGCCTGAGTGAATTTATACGTCGACGGAAATATTTGATAAAGAGGTTTTTTCTTTTATTTTATTGTCGGACTTCAGCTGAAAGCCGACATGTTTTGGTTTCCTGCTTCTTTTATCGAAGACTTGAAACGCACTTTATATTTTATTTTATTTATTTATTTTTAAACACAAAGATTCCTGGACACTTTATCCGCTGTTTGAGATACTAATCATTTCTGCACACGGGCCAATTTTGTAAACGCAAGTTCTGCTTTTAGGCGATCCTTTTTTTTTTTTTTAGATTTCAAACGTCGCCAAAGAAAAAAAAAAAACCCCGACTTGTTTTGGGAGCTCTTGGAGCTTTAATTCAGGCTTAAAATGACGACAACACAACTAACTAACTATCTTTGCCCCAGAAATAAGTTATTCTACTTGTTAAGCTACAAATAAAAAGAGGATAAAGTCACATGCAGCTCTACTCTGCTTCCCTAATTCCCGTCTTTCACCGCGATCACCGAGTTTGATTCAGCATTTAGGATGCATTTCTTTTTTGTTTTTTTTTTGCCATAACTATAATAGGCTATAATACGTTGTAAAAAAATATTTTGTCCTACTACGTTATCTGGTTATTGCAACCTTTACATAGGCAGTGTTTTTGTGTAGAAACCCTCAGGTCTGGCTTTGACTCGGACTCAGCAGCAGCTGAAAAGTGATGTGTGCGTGATATAAAAAAACATGCGAACCGATTTTATTCTGGAGCGATTCATTTCAGGCGACGCTCACCTTTGTCGTTTGACTACGTAACTTTAAAAAAAAAAAAAAAAAAAGAAAGAAATTTTGTCTCACAAATATTGAGAAAATGTGATTTGTTTTTTTTTTTCATCAAACTCAACTTCCACATTCGCCTCTTTTGTATTCTGCGTTCTAGGCCACCAGGCAGCGCCTCCAAGAAAAAAACATAATAAAAACCTTTTCGGGGGGGGGGACCTTTAAGTGAAATCTTACCAGCATCAGAAACTATCTTCTATTAGGTATTTTGCAGCGCTGGTTTTGTTCGGGAGCGAAGTGAGAAGTTTGGGATTACATTAACATGTCTTTGGCGCGGTGTGTGGTCTTTGTGTGCAGCTTGTAGCTGTTGAGAATGACTTGTTGGAAGCGTGTGTGCTCTCATCGCTCTCTTTTGTAGAAACCCACAGTGCAACTCCCCAAGTCCTCCTGGCTTTATGGTGGGCTGGTCTCCATGAACCCCAAGCAATTAGTCCCTAATCTCAAGGTAATCATATTTGAGTTAGTGACTCGCTGTTGAATTTTATTCGCCTGCTTAGCTTCCGTATCACGTTTGGGTGATGTGCAGCATCCAGAAATCCTGTTTTACGCGTCAGTGGCATGCAGTTAAGGCTGAATTCAAAGTTTAAGACGATATCAAACATGTGTGCGCCTTTGAATTAAGGATGCAATAAATTCCACGAGTCACACAAGCAAGGGGACATTTAAATCTTGACAGTAGCTTCGACAAGTGACAGTAAAGCAAATTATATCGTTTTTAATTAACGGATTTTGCAAAGTATTCTGGTAACCAATAAACACGATTAAGTCATGATATTTTCAAAATTAGTATTTTCTTAACGAAAATGATCATTTGTAGGTTTGTTTCCAGTGCATGCACACAGTTTTAAGGGAAATGTTCTAATATTGATGGTGCTTCGAGTAAATGACACATTCTCAAGATATTGCAAATTTCAAATATCCACCTTCAAATCACTTGAACATGGATTTTTTTGCAGTGTCTCTTGTGTGCAGACTGTTGCAGAACCAGAGCTATAGTCACAGATCTGAAACTTAAAGTTGACAGACTAAATAATTGTGAAGTGGACGTGCACCTGTGATATCTGACATAATGATGAATACATGAGGATATCACAGACAGTGTGTGGCATTAGCATTGCGCTGTAATGTAGGTAGAAGTCATTATAAAGCTCAAATTAAAAACAACAACAAATCTGATAAAAACATGAAACTGTTTCCAGTGAATTTCAGTATAGCTTCTTATCGTTTTAAACACGTTATTTTTCTGTGTGTTTTGTGTATTTTCAAAGTTGTTTTTCGGTTAAAGATGCACGAGGCGGACGTGGTGCTGTCCACGGTACTGAAATTGATGTAAACAATCAACACAAAGATGGGTAATATTAACTAAACTGTGTGTATGTAGCATGTCGGGTAAAATCAAATCATCATAATCAAACTAAGAAAAATCTAACGCATTTTTAATAACAAGCAGAAACTCTACAGAAGATCTGTTCAAAAGGCAGTCTTATAATAACCTTGTTTGGAGAAAATGAAAAGAATGATTTTTCTTCTTTTAAAGCATAGTTACTCTCGTTCCTCTTTCTTAAGTTCCTAAACATTTCACTGCAGCAGCCCTGAGCGTTCATGTGCATTACAAATAGGACAATTACACAGCAACAGCAATCACACCCTTTGGTAAATGTTATTGTCAGCTAGCAGCAAAAATCTTTAATTGTCCTACGTTTATCTGGTTCTTCAAGCCATTGAGCGCAAACGAGGGTCATTTGTGAACTGAAATACTTTGCATGCAAAGCGGAGCACAAGATGCTGTAATACTTGACCTTTCAGCATAATTGTTGCAGGCATGAAATGCAGCATTCAGAGCTTGCTGAGTGGAGTCTTTTCTCTCTCCCTCCCTCTGACGAACAAAGCGCATTTTATACACCTTCGGTGTTCATTTGGCTTTGTTTCTTTTGAAGAAAATGTCTCTGGGACTGGCTGCAATTTATCTTGATTTTAATAATACCGCCGGGGCGAAAGAACGGCACGAATCACAAGATTTCTCAATTCAGCACGTAACAATGGACTTCATGCTTAGCCTCGGGCAAAAAAGCCAGGGAACTTGAAAATGGATGTGTTTATCAGTTTGACATGACAGGCCTTTAAGCTGAATTATACTGGACAGCAGGATTTCAATGTCTTGCTCAAGGACACTTAAGCAAGAATGACCGCTGCAGGGGTTGAACCCGCATCTTTCAGACTGGATGTTGAGCGATTTCTTTGGTCAAAATTCACAATATTGTAAAATCCTCCCAAATCCCCCCAGACCCAGCATGACCTAGAAAATGATTGATCTACTGTATCTTTTAAATTATTTACATTACATCTAGACAGTTATCAATACCTGCTTGTTTATTTGTGATCTGCACTTTAGAATCACCAATGTTTGCAAGAAACACAACCAGAACCTCAAAACCATACAAGCAACACAGATGAAAATAAATAACCAAACATGCAGAATAAACTAACTTTCTAAGAGACACAGAAGGAAACAGTATTATATAAATTCTTACCTGATGAAGGTCTGAGGACAGAAATGCTGAAAAGTGAGTACAAAAATACACTTATTTGCCACATACATAACAAATTCAAAAACAGAATATGTTATGGGCAATATGTAACATAACCAAGATAATATTAAAGCACATATCAGGCATAAACTGGTGGTTCACCTTCCAAGAACTCGAGTTACAGTAAATATAGCTGTTAGTATTAAAAAGGTCACGATTATATTGACATCATTTATTAATTTAACATTTTCACATTACTCAGTCTTGCCCCTCCTCCCGAGGATTTTATATGTAAACATGAAAGCCTGAAATGGCAAAAATGAGGAACATGAGTCTGATTTTGATGCACATTTCAAAGTAACAGAGCAGGTTTTCTATCTCTTCCCTCAGCTAACAAGCCACTTAAGACTTTTGAAGGCCAGACAGAATCATTTCAGATTTGTCGTCATGAATTTGTAACAGCGGTAAAGAGAATAAGGATTTAAGGAGAGTATCGTCTGCATAGATTCTTACAGAAGTTAGAGCTTCAGTCACATGAGGGATTTCTGGGCCAAACAGAACATGTGGACGGGTTCAGTTAAGTTGGCATCATGTGACTGAATCGCTCTGAAGTAGGCGTGGCTTAACTGTTGGCCGCCGCGCACACCTCCCTCACCCAAGAGCTTTTGCTTAAAAAAATGCAAAGAAAACAAACGGCAACAACAATTGCCTTGAACAATTACTCTTCCTACTAACGCAGACTTGCGTTCCTCACCCTCACTCTCTTGACATCCATTTGTCAAAATCATATAGCAGGCAGACAGAAATGTTCACGCAGAATTACTCTTTAGGGCTGGCAGACCTACTGTAGTTTGTTATTGTTGGCCCATTATTTGGATACCTCAACTGATTAACTGACTCAAACCATACAAGTTTTCCTTGTAGTTCCTTGCAGATTGCAGTTTACACATATGTCTTTGAGGCAGAGTTGATTTAAGCCTCAACTAGTTTCTTGATCTCAACCAATGTCATTCAATTTTTTCCAAATTTGTAGATTTTGAATTGGTAGATCAGTAGGGCTAGCATCGCTTAGTTTGAGCTACTGGTATACATTCACCAGCCCCCCTATCCTCAAAATTACCCTAAACAAATACTCACAACTTTTTGGTTTTGGGTAATTTTGAGTAATTGTGAGTGTATACCAGTAGCTCAAACTAAGTAAAAACACGAGCACATACCCACAAGTCAGTTGTAATTCAATAGCTAAGTTTATTTGGCTCAACTATAACATTATTTTGAAAACTCATTACTTAAACTGAAGCAGATATCTATTAAACTGAGGGGTAGGATTTGGCAAAAGACAAATTGTGAGAGCTATATCTCAAATAAAGACATATTTATTGTGCATGTGCAGCGTTACAGTAATATCTGCTCCGTGAGGTCAGACAGTGTTGGCAGCAAACTATTTCAGTCAGTTGATTGGCTCTCTTCCTCTAAACTAATGAAGTACTTTCCTGGCTGTGTCCAACTAAGCTAACATTGTCATCAGTCAGTCTAGTGTTTCTATTGACGTACTTCTGTCCTGTAAAGTAAATTTAAGATTACTTAAATTTAAAATTTGGGATTGGGATCAGCGTATGGTGAGGGCGACGGTTAAGGTTTGTTGGCTTTGGTTGATCTTAAGTTAATGTGTGTATTGAAATTTGTTTTATGACAAGAATCAGGCACCAGGAGCATGCAAATTACGGATTTAACTACAAGACAGGATACTCTGCTGTATGTTTGTATACCCTGCTTACTGGACTCTAGTCTCATTAAAATTAAATATGCATTAAATTACAAGGACAACCCAGAACTACCTCAAAACTGCATGAATTTAGGAAAGAACTGTTGCGATTTATCCAGATAACTTGGTAATCCCAGATATTGACATGCACAAATTATACTCATACACAAATAAAAGGTGTTAAGTTTTGGATTATTCAAAATCTTAAAAGCCCCAATTTTCTTTCAACTTCTCGTAAGATTTTCCTTACAAGCACTGTCAAAAACACATTTTGCTCAAAACATCTAGTATCACCAGTGGTCCATTAGTTTCTTTATCCCACAAAAAATGATCTGCTTTCATGCATCCCTATCAACCTTTTCCAGTGCATCCTCAAAACTCTGCTGGGCTACCAGCTCATGTCACCCATAATGGCCTGAAAGGGTGAAACCTTTACTATCACCTCCAAAAAATGTATCCATCTGTTTGAAATTTTTTTAACCAAAAACCCCAGCACCATAAGACAATCGTAGCCTGGATACAGTTTTGTGTAAGTGGAATAAACCAGAAATGTTAAATATTTAGTTTTACTGATGAGTCCTTCCGATGTTTCACTGAATAAGCTGCTGTCCTTTTAATAGATTTGTGTTTATCCAAAGAAATAAAGCAAACATTGCTTTTTCTTTTTATATTTATACTTTCTGGTTCCAAACTGGAACTGAATCTCACTGATTTGCACAGAAGGATATCTAGATTTTCCTCCTAAAGTCCTGCTAACTTTAAGTTTATGGTTAGTTTTTAAATCAAAATGTGGATTAAAGATATAGGCTATATTAAATTTATTGGGCTACTTAAACCTGAATATGGGACTATATGGAGGATCCTCACAAGGATAGAAATTCAAGAAAACGTGTGTGTGTTTGTCAGCTGGTGTGTGTGTGCGTGTGCATGCTCCCGTTAAACATGCCAATTAAACGAGACCAGACTAAATGCGGAGTTGTCATGTCTGTGTACAGTACCAGCAGGAGTCCTTTAGAAACCAACGAGCCATCACTAACCCCGTTAACACCAAACCCTCCAGACCGACCCAGGTCCCGTTGCTCGCTCTATAGCCCCGCAGCAATAACTTCTCCATTTAATGAAGGTTTGAATAGTCCAAGGCTATCCCTTTTCAAATGGCGAGACCTAAAGTGAATTTAAATGGATCTGCATGCCATAAACACGAGGGCACTTAAGATATACAAATTATATAATACTCTTTTTTATAAAAGGATAGGGCTAGACAAGTTTAACATTATACTTATGTTAGGAAATATTAAGAGCAGTGGTGAAAGGTAACTAAGCGCATGTATACGTTTACTTTTCTTGACTATTTCCATTTATTTTTTGCTGCTTTGTACTTGTACTACACCAGCTACATCTCCGAAGGAAAAATTGTACTTTTTACTCCACTACATGTATTACAACTATAGTTACTTTACAAATTAACATTTTACACACAAAACATATGACCAGCTTACAACGTATATCAAATTATTAAAGATCAAACTAGCCAACGCTATTTCAAATGAGCTCCACCTTGACCAACATTATAGTACTGCTAGGCCTAGTGATCCAATTATTATCATTAAGAATAATGACTATACTTTTACTTTTAATACTTTAAGTAGCTACATTTCGCTGCGCATACTTCTATACTGCTTGGGTAGGCAACACTGTAACATCAATATAAATATATAGTTATATAGTATATCTCTGTTTAGTTGGGGTCAGTGAGCAGAATAGGGTACATGCGCTTGATTCAAATTAAATAGGCTAATATATTTTTTGATTTGAGCTCTTGCCAAAATAAATGAATAATGAAACTTGCTCCCAGTAAAGTGGCTAGACTTGAGGAAACCATCCTAAATGTAATGCTCCACCAGTGAGTCCATTCTTCAGTGTGAGTGAATAGTGGGGTTCCTCTCTTTGGAGGCGGGGGGGGAATTCCGTGAATGTTGCTACAATAAGCAATCAAGATCCCAAAGCCTGTACATTTGACAGCTTAATGAGTTCAGGCTGCAATCACTTTAAGAAAAGGCCTGGTCCATTTTAATCCCAGCACAACATATAGCCAGCCTGTGAGCTGGGCTGAGAAAAGGCTCGTGCATTTAACTCACAGTGACGCACATAACTACAGGTTAATAAAAACACAGGGTGGAGGTGCACGTAAATAGGTCCCGTGTATTAGGACCTGTTGAGACTTGGATGTTTTGTTCTGCAACCGGGAGGAGGGGGTGATATTTGCCCCCCTAATGAAATATGTCATTACGAGGAATTCATGTGACACAAAAGGGGCGACAGTCAAAAATTGCCCCACTGCTGTTCAGTAATTACATAGTTTGCCCTGGCAGCGCCTTCAGGCAGGTGGCTGGTCCATCATGCAAATGGCTTGGCTGTGCCGACATAATTAGCCACTGCGAGCCGCTTAAATTAACAATTAGCTAACATGCAATTCAGTTCACAACGCGGTAGTTCTCTTTTTAGGCCAATTGTCACTGTATGCTATTCCGGTGGCTGAATTGCTCAGTAGGATATAGCCTATGTGATTTCTTACTTGGTCAATTTACAGGCTAAATGAACGGAAATCGACAGAATAAGGGCTCCTATATATCCTGATCCCCATCTACCCTTGTGTGTGCTGCATGGAGGCACATTTATGTTAAACACTTCTCAGCATCAAAAGCCTGAAACATCTCAGGGATGCCAGGCTGACAGGCAGCTCAATAAAAGGGAGGGGAGGGGAGGGGGTGTCAGGTGTTGATAGTAAAATGGCAGTTTAACAGAAAACAGCAGTGTAAGTGAGAGTGAATCGGACTCAGAGGCCACATGCTGCGTCTCAGCCAGCCCAAAAGGTTCTGCTTTTCTAACCCCTCAACTGATCCCCTTGCAGCCGGCATCCTAAACACTATTGCCTTACTGCAGGCCAATCACGGCCCACCCACTCTCTCATTATTCTCGCTGCCCTCCGACATGACACGGGAACAAAGTAGACATTAAGCAACATTAAACCCGGAGATGGGAGTGGTCAGGAACCAGTTATCTCTTAATGAAGGAAAACACATGCGGAGCGATACACATGGTGGGTAATCTATAGAGATGCCGGACAAAGGGAATTGGAGCAGCCAAAAAAAAAAAAGGGAAATGCAAATCAATTAGAATCGTTGTTTGCTTTGAAACCGTTGACTCTATTTCCATTAATTACATGTTCATTAAAAGTAATTCGCCCAGGCTACACAGCAACAACAGTTGTGTCCTTTTTTACGGAGTGATGGACAAGACACTGGCCGGGGTCCAAGTCCCTTGTTTTTCTTTTTTTTTCTTCCAGCATTTAATCTCACTCAGTCTGGGACTTTCTTGGAGCAAGATGAGTTTGAGGCAATCGTGCTCAACTGTTTGTGTTTAGCTCAGCTTTGCCTCAAAGTGTCACATGAGTCCATTTTAAACTCCATGTTGTCCATCCTTATCCTTAAAAAGGCCATTTGATCCAACATTTATATTCACACTTATTTGTTTCTAGCCACCTTTCTTAGTAAAAAAGGGGGGGAAAAGCCTGAACTGTTGTTTAACAGAGTATGTTCCACCATCATGATCACTATGCTATCTTATATCCTTTTTTTTTCTTTTTTTTTACACAATCAGAGTTGCTTTTACCAAAGGCCCACAACCTCTTGTTGGTTGCTATAGCATTTTCAAGCACCATTCTGCTAAATCCCAACCCCCACATAGACCTGCTCTGCACACTTGTAATAAATTATCCTCAAGTGAACGACTAAAACGAGCCAGACCAAAGCTGGACAGGGCCACTTTACCGAATCACACATCGTAAATATTTTCATTTTTCTGTGACTTGACCCCAAAAAGCTTTTATACAGCCAATGCACGCGTCTGCGTCTTTCAGCGCATATCCTCTAAACCTTGCCATCTCTGTGTGGCCTACTGTTATTGCAGCTCTTATCTGCCTGCTGATGACTGATGTTATGCAATCACATTTTGCAAGAGCAGTAGACAAAATCTGTAGGCGGCTGGATGCATCTCATGCAGAGCCTCCTCCTTATCCTACAGCCTGAAGTGCAAACATATGCGTCTGGAACACCAGCGAGAAGAGCGATGATTTGTTGATTAATTAAACATGCTCCCCCCGAAAAAAAATGCCCCCAATAAAAGCACACGTTCACAACGCGGTAGCACTAAGTTTTAGTGGTGAACAAATGGAAATTTGAATCAGCCTCTTAATTCTATGAGCCCCATCTTTGCCAAATTGAATGCGGATTGAAAATAATTTTTCAGCTCTTGACTTCAGCTATTCATGGCTCTGTGAATTGGTTTTGCTACTGTCACATTGCCACACAAATGTAAATAAAAGCATTCGAGTCTGGAGAAAATCCTTCAAATGATTGTATGGCTGTCAGTTTAGGTATATTGTAAGATTGTTAAGTTACTGATAATAGATTGTTATACTGAATTAATCATGAAATCCGGGATAGTATTTTTTTTAAATGATAACATGTCCTTTTTTGCATAAAATACATAAAACAACACTGACAAGCCAACCATGAATGATTAATATATCACCTTAACATATTTCTTTTATATTTTGAAGCAGATTGCCCTGCAGACAAACACTGCAGTTTTACGATTTTAATAAACACTTTATTTTACCTTAATATATGTACATATCAATGTCTACAACAAACTCCATTTGCGCTCACCTCCTCAGTGGTTTCCCAGTGCAGGACCAGTGCCTGCTGTGTTTTGGCAGGAAATCAATACGGGGTGGAAAATCTGTTCTAATCATCTGTACATTTACCATCACAATCAACAATCAAAGCCAAGACCTGAATCTTTATTTGTAGGCCTGAACTGAACAATTTTCCCACTGTGAAAAGCAAGCTAAATTAGAACCCTTGGTTCCTGTTAGTAGCTCTTAATGGCTCTGATTTGTGAACTGCTAAATGAGGTTATGTAAATTGATCCTGAATGTAGGCAGAGGCCCGCAGGTGACAGGTGCAGTCGGCTGAAGGTGGGGGGCAGGGATGGTCTCATGAAATGAGGAGGGAGGAGAAATATAGCATGATGTATTTGTTGGGCCACCGGGAGACAGATTTACAGACTGAGGTGAGACAGACTGTCTGCAGACTGAGTGAAAAGTTAAAAATATTAAAATTCCAAGAAATAGGCATGACATTTTTAACATGACATTATTAAATACATTGCACTTTAAAGATTAATGAGTATTTAGCTACTTTCCACTACTGGCATTTGGTGTAACATTTGCTCAAGTACTTCACCTTAGTATTTCCATTTTACTTTATGCTTCCACTTCACTACAATTTAGAAGCAAATTTTGCACTTTTACTACACTTTATTTATTTTAAATATATAGGGTAAGACTTATGTTTAGTATATAAACATATATTAAATGGTTTATAACACACTAATAATACATATATATAATCAGATATAAGGTATTTTTACATGTTCATTGATGTAGTTGTTGACATCTTTAACTCCTGTGAAGCATCCATAACTGGATACCAGTATATAAACAGAAAATATAATGTAATTATATAAAATGTTGTCATATGAGGTTATAATTGTTGAAAATACTAAACACTTAAAATGTCCTAATTTCTGTTTATAACTACATTGTATAATGCAATAAATGTTTATATGCTGCGTCTAGATGATAAATAGGGGGATTAAAGTAAAGTTTTACCAGATACAGTTACTCATTTCTTTGTTGATCAAACTTTTAAATACGAAACATAGGATCAGCTTATAAAATATGAAGCATTTTTAAAGGCTGACCTTCACAGCAGCATATTAACGAATTAAAAAAAAAGCTTACACATTATAATGCTGCTTGCACAGTAAATAATCAGAAACAATAATCAAATTACATAATATAGCACTCTGACGGGGGTTATTCTACTGCATAATGTGAACTTCTACTTTTGATACTTTAAGTACATATGGCAACCTTTGTACATCTACTTAAGTACAATTATGACTGCAGGATGTTTACTTTGAATGGAATAGTTTTACATTGTGGTGTTGGAACTCGCATCCCAACAACATCACTTTCATTCATCATTTGCTTGTCATTATCTGTCCCAAACATCTCATGTGTTGATCAGCATCTGGCTCTGGCAGGCGGCCATGTTTCAGACATGTCTCCATAGTTCTGACTGAGGATGTAATAACAAGGAAACTATCAACATACAGCCTCTCAGGGAAAGACTGCTGAGTGATTGAAGCGCTCTGACTCACTGCACTTCACTTTAGCCATTTAGGCTCCGCTGGTTCCCGTCTCAGCTGCAGGGACGTAGAAGGACTAACTTGTACTTTAGTCAGGCCTTACCTAAGGGTGAAGAACTGACCAGTGGTGGAATGTAACTAAGTACATGTGCTTAAGTACTGTGTTTTGTTACAATTTTGACTTTTACTCAGGCAACTTTATACTTCTACTCAACTACATTATTGAAGGAAATATTGTACTTTTATTTGACAGCTTTAATCAAGGCCATAGCATCCACTGAGGGCACAGGGGTCATGTCATCAGTAAAAGTTCTAGGATTTTGGGAGGTTTAATGACATGAGGAGGAGTTATACATTAGGCTGATTTAAATATACTGTATATTTAAAATGATCTTATAATTAGACTTCATCCAAATTTGCATAGGGAACTTGTTTGCTAAGTTTCCCATTCACACATCCAGCAGACACGGAGTAACATTAGCATTCATTTAGAGTTGTCTTTGTTTGTGGGAGACTGACCTCCCCCCAAAAATATGGCTGTGTAGGTCGTCGATGCAGTTGCTTATTATGAATCAATATTTATGTTTAATGTTAGATGGCGACCTATAAAGAGTGCCAAACAACACAGGGCTTTCTACCAGGATGATGGTGACGCCTATATATGTCGTTTAGGGATCTATTCTGTTGTTTAGGTTAGAAGACTTGTTGGTTTCTGGTCAATAGTTGCTCTCCTTTTAGCTCTGGTTTGGGCTCAATCCGGTCATGAGGAAAATATCTGGCTCTTAAGCTGCTATATGTTCCAGTATGTTCACCAGCTGGTTGCAACCTTTGTCTGTCTGGTGCTGGGTAGGTAGTGTACAGTGGGTGAGCTTTTTGCTGAAAACAGGAGCCTGCTGCCTACGAGACTGAACAAATAAAACAATGAGATTAAAGACACTTAAACGTTCCATAGAGCCGAGAGGACCTGCAGAGTTGGGTGATAATGCTCTGTGGTTTCATCACAGGATTTGAGTTATTTTCTCAACTAGTGTTTCTGAAGTCAAGAATGAACTTTGAACAAACATGGATGAGAAGACCATAAATTGCTCAGAGAAAAAACTTTTTTTTCCATGACAACTGGGCAAACTTTGTCTGATGAGGAAAGATCGCAAAAGCTACCGAATTGGCCGATTTGGTGAGATTTCTTCTCTCACCACTGGTGCTGACTTGTTATCTCACCAGTTTTACAATTGTGTTATGTTCCTTTTTTGCCAGTTGTGTGATGTCAGATGTGAGAGGACTAAAATAACACGATCTACAGACAGTCATAGGCATGTAATGGAATACCATCTGAACATAGGTCAGGCGAGAGACCTCTTCAATCGCTCCATATGTGCAAGGGAACCTGTATTAAGCTGATTAAGCGATTGCACATGCAAGGGCTGAAGTGCTGGTGGCCGTGCATCTTCCTCTTGCTGATTGGAAATGTGGCTGGAACAGCAGTGTGCAGCAGTAAAAAAGCCAGTTAATAACTTTATGAGGATCCTTAGCGCTTTGTCCATATCATTAATGCTCTTCACAGTCAGAAGTGGCTTAAAGCAATAACCTGCATGCCTACCCCTGCGGCTAACTTTCAGTGGAGATGGTGGTGGAGTGTGGTGTTTTCCCTGTCACATTAACTCACGGAGAGTTTGATGGAGCTAGGTTTGCCTCCGTGTGAGCAGTGGAAACAGTATGGACATTTCCTTTCCTGTCTGGCTTTGGTCAGTGTTGGGTTTTTAGCCACATTAGCACTTGTGTCTTATAGTGTCTTTAGGGATAGATAGAAATGTTGGTCTGTTGTCTGTTTGTCAGTCAGTCCATCACATTGGTCCAGACTGAAATATCTCAACAACTATTGATAGATTATCATTAAACTCTGTTTAACTGTACAGACATTCATGGTCCTCAGAGAATGAATCTTACTGGCTTTGGTGATCCCCTGATCTTTTATCTAGTACCACCAACTGGCTGACATTTCAGGTTAAGAGTGAAAGATATTAACAACTATTGGATGGACCTTAGTGTTTCCCTTAACCACCAGCAGGGAAAAATGTTAATTTGTCCAATATTTTGATTTTGTGACCAAATTAATGACATCCTATAAATCCTATAAATGTATTTTAGCCTCAGCTGTAATTTGTGTTTAGTGCTACTTAGCTAATGTTAGCAGGCTAACATGCAAAACTAAGATGGTACACGTGGTAAACGTTATTCCTGCTAAACATCCGCATGTTTGCATTGTCATTGTGAGCATGTTAGCATGCAGACGTTAGCATTTAGCTCAAAGCACTGCTGTTTCTAAGTACAGCCACAGCGCCACTAGTATGGCTATAGACTCTTAGTCTTTTTTTGTCTTAGTCAGACATTTCAAGAGATTTTACCATTTTATCCACTGATGTTTTCCTGCTTCATGGTAAATAAGTGGTTTTCTTCTCACAATAAAAGATGGTTATTAAAAGAACATTTCTACATGTTCAGCTGCCGTGGAGAACTCCGTCTCAAGCCCACAGGAAAGGAATACATTTAATTATTCTCCTCTCAGTTAAACTGGACAAAACCTTCCCACCGCAATCCACTTGCCTCTCTTCATTGTGCTCCCTCTTTCTCCCGACCCTCCCGACTGGCCTTTACTCTGTCTCATGCTCTTGTCAACATCATCTGCCACCGTGGAGCAGACAGGCTCAAAAGCGGACCCTTTTACTTTCCTGCAGGTGGCTGATGTGACTGGAGGCAAGAGGCAGCAACAATCCCTCTTCACTCGCTTCCCTCCACCACCACCTCCACCTTGTTTCTTGTACAACACATACTCCCTCTCCCTGCCCTGCCAAGACTGCATTGTTGTGAACCAAAGTAGAAAGTTTTCCACCTAACAAGGTATCACCCTTAACATTTGTATGCCGTCTATAAATAATTAATGAATTGTTTATAACACACTATAATGCTCAATTAAGCAACCAAATTTGAGTTGGTGACATTTGTGGCCTTTGAATGTCATTTAATGCTCTGATGTTTTTTTAAAGAACCTCATGGGGTTAAATATTTGAAAATGCACTTAAATGCACCTCGAAAACTCTTGCCAAACATATAGATAATTCTATACTTCCAGTCTCACAAAACTAGTTTGTTTTTACTCAGTGTTTTGCCTTTTGTTTGTGATTTCGATGAGTTTTATATACAAACAAAATGTTTAAAAAGGAGAAACCAGTACACTTTACCATAACTCCTTCCTGGTGCATCATAGTTACAATTGTTGACAAATATAAACAAACATTAATTACACATTAAAAACACTTAAGATTACCTTATATCTTGCTTACCTTATGTATAGGATGTTGTACTATGTTACTATGTTTCATTAACTGTTTATACACCAGTAATGGATGTAACGATGAACAAGTTATATTTGTTAACAAATACATTGATAAATACTTAAAAATTACCTCATATATGCTTAGTTACATTTATAGTGCATTACAAATAAAGTAGTAAGTGTTTATATACTGCTTATGAATGCTAAACAGAGTGGTTAAATAGTTTTACACATTTTGTTTGTATACACATTCATACAAAACACATGTTGCATACTTTAAAAATTGCTCCAAGTGGTTGAAATTTGTAGCAAAGATTTGAGGTGCATTTAGGTGCATTCGGTCATTTCTAGTGGTAGAAAGTAGATTCACATTTACTCAAGTAAATCAGTCCAATATTGAGATACTTGAACTTAACTTTAGTATTTCCAATTTGTGCTACTTTATACTTATTATTCCACTACATTTATTTCAGCTATAGTATTTACTATTCAGATTATGATTTTACATACAAAACAAACTAAAGATTCTAGTATATAATATGATGCACACCGGTATAGATTTAACTACCTAAAAGGACTTAAAGCAGGTAAAATTACCTCACCACAACAATAAAGTATTGATTATATATTGATGCATCAGTAATAACAATCCAGTAATATAACAGTACTTACAGGGCCCATTCTGCATAATGAGTGCTTTAACTTGTTATAACTTTGAGCATATTGTGTTGCCAATACTTTCATTGTACTTTAATTTAAGTAAAATTTAGAATATTGGACTTTTACTTTAATATTTTTATAGGGTACTACTGGTACTTTTACTTAAGATAAATGCTTCTTCCACTACTAACCAAATAAAGTCCAAAAACAGAACCACAAGAGCATAATGTGGCATTCAAAGACCGTGACTGTTTGAAAACTCAACTTAACGTAAAATAAACGTAAAAGTTTTTTTGGCTAATCTAAGCACCTTAAATCACATTTCCTGTCAGTTTAAAGACAACAAATTAGTCACAGCTTTTGGGTCTGCAGCCAGGCAAATTAAATGAGCAGTTTTAAAAATTCTGAGCTCCTTGCTGTGTGGGAACATTCAGCAATGGCTCAGCATGTCAAACCATGTCAAGTGTTACATTTCCCTTCCTGTTTCAGGAGGAAAGAAATATCACCCCAGAGATGAATTAAATTAAAAAGGCTTGTCTTCAGACCCCTTCCCAAAATGATTAACCCTTCTAGAGAGCATTATTGAACTCTTGAGTGGTTGTGCTTTCTCATTGCCTGCAATTGTTCTTTTTATGTTGTTGCCTTCATCAGTCTCTCTCCTCATTATATAAAAAGAAGGGAAAAATGTCTGAATAGAGGAGGGAGATTTTCCCACAGTCACTCAACTCAGAAAAATACACCATTGTTGCCAGGTTCCCATCCCAATGCCCTGCTGCACAGTCCACCGCGGTCTCTGGGACAATGTTCCTATAATTGAGTGACCATTCTTCATCCTGTTTGAAAAGTAAGTGATGGAGAATACAATTAAATGTACCTAGAAATCTCACATTTGAGTCAGTCCTGTCTGCAAGTAGCCATGTCCGATTGTTTCTTATTTGACTGCAGATATAATTCAGAGTGAATATGTATTCTGGGTGCATTATGCAGTCAATGTAGATATGCACGTGTAATTAAGCCCATTAGAAGATCATGTACTTCTTTGAGCATCATTCATCTTGTATTTCACCAAGTACTGAAAAGCTTTAGTGTATAAAGCCTGGTCTATAGTATGAGACGTGTATTATTGTGTAGAATTTGTGCACCAGCAACACTTTGCCTTTTTAACTCTTAAAAGAGTAACGTGTTATTCTGCCTGCTGAAGCCTCTCCTAATAATATCAACATTACCTGCAACATCTACAGGTATAGAGCAAGTCAAAGCAGATTTATTTATGTAGCTCAATTCATGTACGGGGGCAGTTTCAAAGTGATTCACATACATTTACATAGGTTTTAAAAAGCTACCTTTAAAAGAGTGAACACAAGAAAATATGAACGTATAAAACGTTTTAGGGGACAATGCTATAAAAACAAAATTAAAGTGACATACATGACATTAGAAGGCAACCATGAATAAATTTAAACTACTTTTAAAAGGTGGTCAGAGAGTAGACACACCTTTTATCCTCTAATTTGTTACAAAGCTGTGGCACTAGTTACTAGTTTATGTTGCAGGTCAAGATTTTACACGCAAATCATATGAACAGTTTATAACAATTTGGATTTGTTATGAATTAAACTACCTAACAGTATGTAAAGTTGATATAAATATTACCAACTTGGCCACCTGCAACACTAACATGCTGCTTATTAGTAATCATAACAATTCAAATAAGTCCTACTGTAACACTTATACTTATATTAAGGAGTACTTTTATGTTTGATGCTTAAGTACGCTTTGCTAGTTATATTTCTTTCCTTTTAAAATTGTTTGGGCAGGACCTCTACTTGGAATACTTGGAGTATTTTGAGATCATTATTATCCTAAAAGGAAATTTGGCTTCCAGGCACCAACCGACGGTTATTAAATATAAAAATAATTGTAAAATATTTAATATCAAATGACAGATGAAAATATGAAAAATAATCACTCCCATTTAATTGACAAAAAACAGCAGCTGATGAAGCCACATAGATATAAATGTAGAGCGATTAAAAGATTAACACCCACGCCAAATATAGTAAATTAAATCATTATTCAATGACATTATTGTCTTTAAGCTGTGACGCTCTATTCCATCTGTTCCAACGCGTTAATGTTTGTGAGTGCACGCATGCGCGCGTGCAGCCACGCGCTCAACTACTGCCCAACGCCGTCTCATTCTAACCAATCAGCGGGCAGTATTGCGCTGGCGTCGCACTGCAATGGCGGAGACAATGAAGCTGAGTGGCAATCACGCTCCTCCTAACGAGTCCAGTGAAATGTCCAGCTACAGGGACTGCATGTGTGTGATACTGAAGCTGCTAGCAGACTTCGGGACGGAGGTTGGTTGACACCGTTCGAGCCACGTAGCCCCGAGAGAGGTGTCTTTTAGTCCGCGTCGTTAGCTAGCTACGTGCTAATGTTTTTAGCATCCCGGCGGAGCGGGACTGCTCAGATGCCTCTCAACTTCATTCATCGTTACTCAACATTCAGGCGGTGTTCGTGAGAAGCAAGTTGCTTCAAAAGTGAAAGTGCTTGATCTTCTGCTAAATTATTTAATTTGAACCAGCTCACAGCTATCTACATGGCTAAACTAACGGTAGCCACTTCGTCTCACCAATTTAGGGAAAAATCTCTTAATTCCACTTAAACGTATTGTCATTATTAACGTTAACGCATACACAGCTCTTTTTGAATTTCTTCCTTGCAATCTGTGTTTAGCAAATTAACTATATAACACAGTATGGCCGTTGGGTTGCATTATTCCGTACAAGTGATTTATATTCCTATCCTTTGTCTTGTAAGGGAAGAATAGGTAGCCTAACCATGTGTTTGCAGTGCAGGCTACACTGTTAAAAGTATAAATCTTCTTGAATCTTCTTCCTCTGACCTCATCATGTACAGGAGCTATCTTCAGTATTAATAGCATTATCATAGTGGCTTTGCATCACTGTTTTACAGCTAGGGCAAAGAATAGAGATAATTTCTTCATAATTTTTTCTATAAAATGGCAGAAAATAGCTTGCTTGTAAATTGCTTGTTTTGTCTGACAGTCCACAATCCAAAGATATTAAACTTACAAATATATAAAACAGAGAAAAGCAGAAAATAATTACTTAATGCTACACATTGAAGAAACTGGTATCAGAAAAATGACTGGCTTTTTTTTTCTCTCTTATAAAGAGACGACATGATTAACCCTAATAGATTAGGGTTTATTTTCAGGTCATCGGCTAATCAACTAAGTGACTTGCAATTACTTGACAAATGTGTATATTATGCCCAGGCCATGCTAATCTATGTTAAACACTGAATCTGCTTTACAATAATGTCCATGGCAGTGCAACCTCACTTTGCTTGCAATTTTGAAATTAAGCTCAGATTAAGTGATGCTGCTCTGAGGATAGAAGTCGACATCGACGCTGTGACTCTTCCGTCGTATCCAGACACTCACGTGTACAGCTCTTTGCAGGAGCATATCACTAAATTGCAGGTAAATTGGCTACACAAATTGTTATTTTCTGCATTTTCACATTGGTTTAAATTGCATAATTTTATCGTGTTAAGGCTAAAAGGGTTTGCTGAAATGATTCTGTATTGACAACCAATACACCATTTCAGATGGGACATGGCTATTTTGAAATGTTCTGTGTTAAGGATCTTAAGTTAAAAAGGTATTTGTTCTTTGATGTAATATTCTTTCTGCTCCAACTGTTAATATACAGGCCGTTTCAGAAAGCTTAAAGGCACTGGCAGATGTTGATACGTCCACAAAAGACAACACATCAGATGATGCCATCACCTCATCGTCACTTAAAGAGCAGACAACTGCGGTGTCAGAGCACCATCCTCCCAGCTCAGAGGCTGCAGAAGGCAAGAGGGCGGCTGATGACGTCATGGTTCAGATCAGAGCCAGGAAGTCAGAGGTTGGTCTCAGTCAGCAGATCTGTCAGCTGTTCTGGCAGTGACATTTTTTTTAAAGCCCTCTTTACGCTCTTCGTCAAGCAAATGAATAATCATAAGTAATTGCTCCCAATGATGTGCACATGACGTGCCGCAGTGAAGCAAATGCTTGATGGAGATCTGATAAGCCGAGTTCAGCAGAGAATAAGGGGTTCTTTAGTGCCGTGGTCGGGTAGAACAGACCACATTGCTGGAGGGCTTTGAGAGAGGGCCAGGTCCTTGATGGATTATGAAGTGGATGCTCATTACTGTGAGATTGCATGTGGATGAAGGACAAGAGGCCCCATTCTGTTGTGCATTTACTGTACTTTGGTAGCCAAGCAAACAGTATTCATATTCCATCATGTGATTTTTGGCTACCTGCAATAATTTCCTACTTTTCTCATTCCATGTAATGTAAACCAATGCACCCTGTTTGCCCCTGATCATTAGACTTATGTAGGCAAAGAACCTCATTGCATTCTTGACATCTCTCAATAACGCATCAATCCATTGTATCTTATTATCTGTGTTGTCTCTCCTTTGTGACCGTAGATTGAGCGAAGAATATCTGCATTTATGGAACGAAAGCAGATGGAGATCAATGAAAACAACGTACGCGAGTTTTGCAATGTGATCGACTGCAATCAGGGTGAGAATGGGAAAGAGGTTGGGGGCAGGGTGGAGAGGGA
Source organism: Gadopsis marmoratus (assembly GCA_036023855.1). Lineage (NCBI taxonomy): Eukaryota > Metazoa > Chordata > Actinopteri > Centrarchiformes > Percichthyidae > Gadopsis > Gadopsis marmoratus. The sequence continues at coordinate 75,673 of JAVQJF010022718.1, read as the reverse complement.
GCCTGCACACAGATTGCCAATGTTTGGGAGAGAGCTGATTTCCACAGGCGAGAGGTCAGGCTGAACTGCTCCAAGAGTAGGGTAGAAGTAGCTAACACATTTGACCTCAAAACACAACCAGCTTACGCCAGAAAAAACACGAGACAGAGGGATTTTTTTTTTATTTAAAATTTTTTTATTTTATTCCGCCTGTGTGAAACAGTCATATAAATCAGGACACACTAATGGTAATAGTTGTAATTTAAATGATGTATAAAAAAATCTATTCACTTTTACTGCATTTTAAATAAGAATTTCTCCCCTGTAGAAAACAGCTGTGCCAGAACAGATGCCGTTTTCACTCCTTATCCAGGTTTTAAAAGCCACGTGAAAGGTAACAGAATAAATATTTGCTTTATTTCATGCACCGTAACCATCATTTTTGAAACTACACACACACCATTTTCTAAAAGTCACAGGCCCACGATCCTTAAAAATCTTGTTAGAAATTACTTAATAAGAAATGTTAATTTAATGAATACAATTAAATTCAAATGTCACTACAGTACATTGCATGTATCATAAGATAAATCAGTTTGTGGCTCAGCTTGCTGTTAGAATTCATAAAAATAAGTACTAAATTAATCTGAACTACCTAACAAAATGTTAAGGGTTTTGTAGGACCCCTCCAGGCATCTGCATGCTTTATGATGTAAGACTCTGTTAAACCATACTGTTAACTAGTCTCTGGTTAATAATGGTTATGGCTTCTGTTTGTGTGTTATGTTGCTTGTCTGTGTAGTTACACGGGTGGTAAACACTTACGGGCCCCAGACTCGTGGGGGAAGCCAGGGAGAGGCTGGGGAGCAGCAGAGGGGGTCGATGGCAAGAGACTGTGGAAATGCAGCCATAGAAGAACGACTTCACAACATCGAGACTCATCTGAAACTCCCAACAGGTCAGAGAAAACAAAGGTTTTATTAAATACTAAAATCAATGTGTCTGATGTTTTACATGTCACTACAGGTACTTTTTAAAATGTAACATGCATTGCAGTCCGTGTATGAAGCATAATTCGTCATACTTCTCGTCATTTTCGACAAGAAGCCAATTTATAATTTTTTACCTAATATAAACAGTGCGACAACTTAGCCACCTTTTTATTATGGCCCTGTGTTTCTTTAACACTTCTACACATGCCTTATCACAATCTCCACCTTACATTGTCACGTAAACTCATCAGTTTTCAGGCTGTTCAACACGTGTTTAATTCCTTAGTGGGCCCAGTTCCATTGAGTGTCTACCAGAGACTAAAGAGGCTGGAGGATCGTATCCTGGAGTTGGAGGGACTCTCACCCGAGTATTTTCAGTCCACGGTGAGTCTCGTGGCTTTGAAATAGACACATGAAAAGGCACTCAATAATTATTTTTCAGGCTTCATACACGTCTTACAGTAATGGATGTAATTTAGACAATTCAACATTTGCATTAATTAGGGCAAGACTCTACAATGTGTTGCAAATTGTTTAATTTCGGTTTTGGTCAAATAAAACCACCCCACAGTGCAGTGACTAATAGATAAATGATTTCCCAGACACTTAGGTATACTGATTTAACATAAATTATTGCCTTTTTTGATGATTTGTCATTTTGTGTATCGCAGAACTGTTTGTACTGTCATACAGCCACCATCAGAAAAAACATGATAGTACCATATTGGCAGTTACTGTATAATTCCCACCTCTTATAGGTTTTAGCCGGCTCTCCAGTGTGAACTTAAATGTGCCCTGTGGAGTTTTCCTGTAAACAAACTAAAGCCATGTTTACGTTCAGTGCACCAAAAGGTGGTCTAAGAAACCTGCATTGTTTACATCCATATTTACTTGCTTACATTTTTCTTCTTCCTTGCCTTTGCTGACGAATTGCTGCTTGGCACGTTATCGCCACCTGTAATTAAGTGGAACAGTGTGAAATCACTCGCAGGATGTTGCGTCACCTACATGCTTGTGCGCAAGAACAAACAAAAAGGGGGGGCCCACTCGTAAAAACATGACTCCACAGCGCTACTAATGGTAAAGCCTGTGAAAGTGTAGACAACCATGTGCCACCTCCTCATACACATTTTACCTGACAGGGTGGAGGTTCACTAAAAGAAACTCCTCCCAAAAGGGTACAGGCCAAGATGAGACAAAGTAATGCTATAACATGGATTATAACATTTTTTGGGTGCAGTTTACATTTTGGCTCTCTGGTTGGGCCACATTTGTACAGGTACGTACTGTTTTTTGGATACTTTGAAAGAACCCCAGAATTTCCATTCAAAAATTGGACAGTATTTCAGACAATGACTCCCACTTTATTGACAAGAAGCTCCTCAAGAGTATATTTAATTTGTCCAGTTTACACGCTCTCCATCAATAGGTGCATTTAATGTGTATGATGCTTAAATTGGCATGTAGAATATTGGTTTGCTGTAGGCAAAATCATTTCAAAATGAAATTTACTTGCTGAGAGGAGTTTGTGGGTGATGCTAATGGAGTTTCCCCTGATATGCCCCGATCCTTCAACACGTTTCCCTCCTTGAGTTACACTTAAGTTGATTTGAGTCAGAAATGCAACGCGTTTGGTTAGATTTACTTTAACATTTCACTGCAGACAGCTCACTTGAGAAATGACTACTTTTCACTACAGCATTCTTTATAGAGAAGCACAGAAAGATGGCAGTAAGTAATTTATTATTCAACCCGACAGACTTCAGCAGACAGTCTCACAGACTCTAATTTCCCATCTTGAAGGAGTCTGTCCAGCGTATGTTTAGTTATCTGAGTAAGTGTGCTTAAGATGCTGCATGTCTCTTCACACTGGTATTTCTCAGCACAGCATGCTGCTTCTGTGAGTATGCTAGTCTCCATCTGCTTTTGACTCACTGCATGTTTGTGTGAGCAGAGCAAGAGATGTCGAGTGTCTTTGAATAAACTGATGGGATCTTTTATATTCAGAGTACCACTTTTTTTTTTTTGGCAATTTCTGAAAATACTGTAGTTTGGTGTTTGCTGAAGAGCTGTACACAGTTGGCCCACGGTTACAGGAACAACATTTTAACACTGAACAGCAAAGGGGGCGCCTTAACAACTTATGAAACAACTTAGAAATAAGCAATTCCACAAGGTTTTACAGTTAGAGTGGAATATGTGGAGTAAAAAACATTTCTCTGATCAGTCTTACACATGTGCCAAATAACCTTGGACATGTCAGATGTTAACCCTTTTATTGCTCCGCCCATGTTCACGGTCTCACCACTGTCAAAACATCAAGTAAAGGCAAAATACAATTAAAAGTAACCTTAAAGTACCGTAACTGTTTCTCTTTTAATCTTCAGAAAGTGTCTGCTGTTCTTTGCTTTTAAAAGTTTACCTCCTTGTATTTCATTAAGTGGACATTAGGAAACCAGAAAAGGTGGAACAGACAAGTACAGCAGTATGCTTTTTAGAGTGCGAGCCAGTTTAGAAATTGTGGCGATATGTCTAACTGTTTGCTTCTTTTCGTAGAGTCACCTACACAAGCGGCCAAAGACATCCCCTGCTCAGGTTAGTAGGTTTTCTTTTCTTTCACCTGCATTTTGTAAGCGCAGGTCGATTGATCAGTTTCTTTCCTTCAGGCTTGCAGTCTGACAGAGCTGGATGAGAAGATCAGTGCAGTGAAAGCAGCACTACTGAAGCGGGTGAATGATTTCGGGCCTGGATATGGAACAGAGTTCCCACTATAACATGCCCACAACTCAATGCTCCAAACACACTGTCTGTTAATGCATTCCTCACCTCTTCATTAAGTACCATTCTCACAATATGCAATTAAAAACACATTTCATATGAGCTTAATTTCATGGCTATTACAGACAAAAACTGCATTCATATAAATAGTTTTGTAGTTAACTAAGATGTTACTTCTCTGTAAATAAAAGGTATGTTTCCCTTCATGAAAACTTTGACTCGTAATTTAATCATGAGCATCAACAATTAACTGTAATGTGCAATCTGATGCCAGTCATTCCTTCTTTGGTAGAAAATAGGGCTACAACTAATGATTTTCATTTTTGAATAATACGCCATTTTGTTACTCGATTAACTGTTTGCTTTGTAAGATGTCAGCAAATGGTGGAAAGATCCCAAAACCAGCGGTGATGTCTTCAACTGTCGTGTCCAGTACATTCCAGAACCCAAAGATATTGAATTTACATGTGAAAAGCTGTAATCAGTGACTTTTTTGCTTAAATTCTGACTGACTGACAAATCAATTAACCGTTTCAGCTCTAATACATGAAAGAAAAAAGGAATATCATGGATGTTTAACATTTTTATCTTTAATGCTGGTGAGGTGTGTGTGTCTGTGTACATGTGCGTAATTGAGATGAATCAGCACCTGATTTATCTGCCCGACTGCTGTGTGACGATCACCCCTAATGGTTGTCATTTTAACAAATGACCTGATTACTGCAACTCTGTTTGGAAAACATATTTGAGATCCAACAAACCAGCATTAAATGGGACACCGCTGTGTTTGACACTGTGACATGTTTATAAAAGCTTCCGCGTAGACCTTTCACTCTACAGCAGTCGTGGTTGAGGAATCTTTATGATCTGTTGGTATAATTATCACAGCTAAATCTTCATAATGAAGAGTTACGTTACTTATACATGATGAACTCTACAACAAATTATAGTTTGAAATCCTGTGACCAAAAAGAAAGATTCTGACTTAAGAGACCAATGAACCAAAATATATGAAATTTAATCTGATATTAAAATGGGAGTTTGACATTTGAACACTGAAACTTGTTTAACTCGATTTCCTGAAAGATTTTCATAACAGGCTTCCGATTATCACCTAAAGGTCTCTGCTCGTTCATTGGGAATCCCCACCAATCACAAACCAAATTCACTGGTAATGTAATATGTTTAGCGGAACCACGGCGGAGAACAATGTAGAACAAAATAACAAAATGTTAAAAGCCACGGGTTTAGACAATGCATTGTATTTCACTAGCTTATGTTGTTTTTGTAGAATCTTACCCACAAAACCTAAAACTGATCACGACAAATCGCTTTTAAAAGAGGGAACAGTCCTGAATGATCTGGTGCTTGTCATTTAGCTTTATGGTATCACTGTTTGTGGTTTGGTGTGTATTTACACGCCCTTCTAGGGGCCGGGACTGCAAATGAGCTTAGCCTATTAATGCTGTATTATGTGGCATTGGTTGATTCTATATACTTGTCCCTATATAAATAAACATTACATAAATAATACAAATGAATAATAAATGTAGAAGAGTAGAGGTATGAAATAACATAAGGAAAGTCTCAAGTAAAGTACAAGTGCCTCAAAATTGTATTTAAGTACATGTACTTGCTTACCAAGGCTGTCTGAGCCAGGCTTAAAAGAGAGGAAATTAGCAACTTCATCAATACCATATCCATCTGTTTTAAAACATGAAACTCTTAAACTCAAACTGGTTAATTGCAAATAAAAAAGGTGCTTTGAAGCAGGTACCTTGACCAGTTCATGGTTGACTGAATGAAAAACACATAAACAGACTGTCTTTTAGAGTCTTTGGAAGCTTACGGTGCTTCAAACTGTAACTCCTTTTGTGCTTCTTCTCATATAGCAGACAAAAACAGTAATGCGTGCCATTTTTTGCAAAGTTTGCAACAGGTGGGACAAACAGAAACAGAGGGGCAAAAACCAACTTTCTCGCGTCTTTGGAAATTACTGTAACTCCCCTTCCTTCTCTTTGCAGTTGCTCTTTGTATGTCACGTCAAGGTTCATTTCAGAGTTGATTGATTGAGTGACCTGAATACAATAGAAGACGCTGGATTGTGTTTTTTGGAAGATATTTCATTCTTAACGCGGAAATGGGGATTTTCTTTCAGGTGTACCTCGCTTGTTTGTGGCTCTGTCCGTCTCTTGCTCATAGACTGGAACCTTCTGGGCAACAAGGGGCCACAATGTGCTGGGAAGGGGAGCACTTGAGCTACAGCCATGTGTATGGACATGGGCAGGGGGGTTGCTCATTGTTCACCGGGAGCTTTTGTCTCAGACACAGTCCCCTTATGAGGGTTAATGAGGACAAATTGGTCTGTGTGTAACAAATGGATTATGGAGTTGGACAAAAGGTTGTATTTTGTGGGCTGCGTTTGCTGGGATCCACCCATCATCTGCCCATTGAGCCGAGCTTGCTGACTAGCATCTGCATGAAGTGGCTCACTAAATATCTCATTATCTTTATCCTATTTTATTACATGAGCACATTATGCGTGCAGCTTCCTGCAGTGAATTTAACTAAATATAAAGTTTATATCACAATAATTTTTTGTATTCAGTGATTACCTGGCTTATGTCCTACAGCTACTGTATGTCAAGAATATAAAGTCAATATGTCAACATTAGTGTCAGTGGTTAGTGCTCTACGGTTGGGTGGCCATAGTGTACCCTTTCAAATTAACAAAGAGCCACTTCCTCATTGACTCTAATGCCTGCCTGTCAATCAGTCCTCCCTCTGCCTGATTTCTTGTCCTTGGGAACCTCGGTAAAAAGACACAGAGGTGTTCCTTGTCTTCTATGTGTCCGGTTCTATTTTTTGGTGGGGTCGAAGGAGAGGATTCATATCTATTCATATCTCACAAACTCTTAATGGGCTCCAAGCCCTCCAAAAAGAAAGCTCTTTCCTGTGACTAGTCAGCTCCAGTTTTTATTCATCTGTGGCTCCGTGTCAAAAAAGACTGTTGCTCGTTTGTGCCCTGAACAATGAGGAACAAGGCTAAATCTCTAGCTGGGAACAAAAGACAGAAAACAGGCTTTTCACTCTGCAGAACATTAGATTCTGACACATTTTGCCATGGCAGTTTTTTTCCCCATCTTGAGTGCTGTGGCTCTGGTCTTTTAAAAAGACCACCTGTTGGCAACAAGCCTGTTCTTCACTTCAGACAGCCCTATTATCACAGGATGAGGAGCGCCACAGGCTAACTTTTTTAAGTTAACCCTGCTGAAGTTTCCCAAGCTGGCCGATTGGGAAACATAAATTACATATTACCACTGGAAAATCAATTTCTGCTCGTAATTTTGCATCTTGTTTTTGAATAAGGGCTTTTGTCAGTATAAGAGGGAAGTACTTAATTCATTCCCTTGTCAGTTGCAAATGTCAGAGACAAAGGGACTCCAACGTAGCCAGCTTGAATGTTCTGTAACTACAGATTCTGAGCCAAATTCATGTGCATTGTTTGGAAAAAACTCAAATGTATTTACTGTAAAATTGTTGATGGTGGTCTTATGTTTTTCATTCAATTATTCATTATTCCTGAAGCAATCAAGTGCATGCTTTGACTTGGACATGATAAACAAGCTGACAGGAATGAAAGCGTTTGCTTAAATCTTTGTTGGTCCGATTGTGTGGAGATTTTAAAGATAACGTTGAAGAATTTATGGTCTTTATTGCTCTGGGAAACCATGGATACACCACTGAAATTTAAAAATAAGTTTTCATGAATAACCTTTGCTGGGGATTTGGTTGTATAAGCACAGAACTCACAGAAGTGGCCTCAGGGCAGCAAGGGGGCACATTTTTCTTCCCCATAAGACGACATTAAAACAGCAAATACCTCCGTCATGCTCATGCCATCACTGTCAGAGTAAACCCGATGCAGTCGCACTTGTTTCATGTTCACAAACACCCAGAGGAGGGGGGTGCATGCACCTGTGACCCTCCCCCACAAAGCAGACAGCACAAGAGAGGATCTCCCTGCAGCCCACAGGCTTCAACAAGAGTCAGTCAGCTGCTCTCTGTGGCCCTGCTGCACGGTCCCCAGGCTCTCTGGAGTTAAATGTGCCGGTGATATTGCCAGGAGGGAGCAGCGGGAGTTGAATTCAGGCAATTACAATCAAGTCAGGGCATAGTTAGTGCGTGGGCCCTGGCAGCACCTGAGCTGGATGCTGATGAGACACTTAGCCCCAAACCCTCATGCATTGGCCCAGGCACTGCATAGAGCAAGCCCTCCTCTCTCCCCTTCTCCTTCTCCCTCTCTCTTCCCACAGCAGCAGACCCCCTACTGGACACTTCCACTTCCCTTCACCTCATTTACGCCTCTAGAGCTCTCTCACCCTCTCTCTCTCTGGCCCCTCACATTGCAATACTTCTGCTTTATATAGGTGGCGTGGAGTACTGCACTCAATCACTCTTCATTCATTCACACTGTACAACAATAGACAACTGCCTCGATATTGTCCTTCAAGCACCTGTGCATAGCAGAACTTCAAACATCATGTGATGCGCCATGCCAAGTTCTTGAGAAATATGTGTGGAGTTATGTTTCTCTTGAAGGTACAAACGAAAAAAGCGACAGGTAAGTGTAAGTCGCTTTTGATCATTTCGGTTAGACCTTGATGGGCAGAAGAAAGCACCTTTAAAAAAAACTCTTCCTGTCTGTCCCAATCTTTATTACACATCAGAACATCAAGCTCAAGCCCCAACACACCGCCGTCTCTGCACGGATATTCATTTGCAGGTGGCTGACTATAGGACTCCGTGTCCCGACTGATGTGTTATGGCGACAGGAAGCGAGAATAGAAAGGGAGGTGCGGATCTTGAATATCTATGACCCAAGAATATGGAGTCAGGCATCACAACAACACTCTTAGCCCCTTTTCCCAATAAGATGCTCTCAGCTCTTTCTGAGGGAAAGCCTCCCTGCTCCCGCCCTCTCTCAGCCACCACACTTTGCTGAAGTGTCATTAGGATTGTAAAGGGCAGGTTGCCATAGAACTCGGATTGCTGCAGATGTATGGAATCATAGAACCACCATATTTTGAATGTAAAGATCTGAGTGTGGCGTCTAATACGAGGGGCCATACTGAGGGGACTACACTTGCTGTTTCTTCATCTGTAGTCTGTGTGCATGCATGCATCTTTCATGTATTGCTTTAGTGCTCTGTTTTGTGAGATTGCTAGCTTTGCTCTTCAATCCACTTTCATTGTCTATCTGTGGCTGTGCTTGTTAGTTAGAGCTGGGCATAGTATTTGGTGGAGCCAAGGGGAAAGGTGGAACACCTCTTTTACGATTTTTGCCATAATGGTTGTCTTTTGATTTTTCCTGGGCTTTGGAGACTACCAGGGATTGTCTCTTTGAAATTATTCCATTTTGGCAGCGAAAAAGAAAATGGATTGCGCTGATCCTGTTTTGTTCCTGGGGGGACGGCTGCAGTATTATCCTGGGCTGACACCGTTGGCGAAGAGGCAATCACAGTGGCCCTCGCTCTGACAAAAACACTCCATCTGCAAGGAGAGGAGGAAATCACACCACAATGATGTCTGACTCTTCTGCCTCACTCTGGCAGCTGGGCCCTGGGACCCATGAACTGCTACATAACCGCCACCACAATGGCTGTTATACAAACGCACAAACACCACACTACAAATCAGCAGCTGTAACACACAAAGGCAATGCACCTGCCATCACACAACAATAAGAACAGGACAGATTTGTTCGAAAAGTTTCTTTGGCTGCTTAGAATGGTCTCTGTTTTATCTGCTGCATGCTTATTAGCATTAGAGGTTTTATATTATTATTGTTAATTATTATTATTGTTATTATTATTATGATGAGAGTTTAGTATTAGAATAGTATAATTAGTTTCAGTGTCTCCTGTTTTTTTAGATCTTGAGAAATTAATCCACAGTACATTTTCCAAGCTTTAAACCCACTAAGCTAACTGTTTGCCTACAAAACACAAATACCATTAGGATATCAAACGTGTGCACGCACACCAGATGAAAGATAAGCAGCCGTGTAGCTCACTCTGTTAGTATTCAGTAGTGTCACCTCTTTCCCTCTGTGTCCCATACCTGGGGATCAAACGCACCTCTTTGTGAGAGAGGCCTGACCCCCTGCTATTAGCAAACAGAGGAGAGCCCAGCTGACACCACTCTTGAGATGTGCCATGCAGACGGAGGCCTGTGATTACAGCACAATCCTGAGGAGACAACCCTCCACCCTGCTCCAGCCCCAACCTCCTGCAACCCCCCCACCCCCAACAAATTCACCCATCTCTGAAATAGATGTTAATCTCTCGCCCCACTGGCTGCCTCTGAGACCTCGTTGACACACATATATAGCCATGCCCAAGCCATGAATAATCAATAGGGCACTATTTTCGTGAACATATTTCCCAGAACAGGTAAATTCTTGTGACTATTACTGCGGCAGATTAGAATCTGAGATTGGACTTTCAGATTGGTGGTGGAGGTGGGTGTGCATGTATGTTTCTTTCTATGTGTGTGTATATGTGTGTTCATGTGTATGGATGGAGGTGCTCTCTTTAAGAATACAGTGCAACACAGAGGGATATAGGTTTGTCTAGTGCCTGCATAGCGCAACATGAAAACCAATGAAGGTAAAGCAAGAGGGGGGATTAATTTGTTGTGAGAGGCAGAGGCTCAAGTGGGTCTTCCAATAGAAAATTAGCAAACCCTCATTTCAAAAACCCTCATACATACTAGAGAATAGGGATGCACAAACACACGCAACATGCATGTACACATGCAAACAGTATGTTCCTGCCAGGTTGCAGACAAAAAATCTGACACATTTTCTTTCTTTCGGAAATATCTTTTCCTACTTTTCTTTTCCGCTCTCTGTCCCTCGTTTACACACACACACACACACACACACACACACACTTGTGTGCACACACACATGAAGAAAACTTCAATTCTATCTGCGGGGCAGAAATCAATCTCACATCTCTTTAGTTAATCCGCAATGGCTCTCTACAGATCCTGACACTAATAAGGTATTGAGCAGGTGAGGCCAGGGGCTGAGGAGGAGAACAGAGGGAGAGGAGAGGCCTGCGGTCTGGGGCCCGACTGGCGGCTGGCACTGTTCCAGTGCAATTATGGGGCTTGTGTATGGGAGAGAAGGGTGCAGGAAAGAAGCAGCAGAGATAGAAGGGAGAGAGAGAGGCATAGAGAAAGAGCGAGAAAGAGGGGGTGGGGGGGAAAATTGATCCCATCTGTGGTATGATGGTTAATTAAAGCAGCTCTTGAGCAGCCCAAGGATGAGAGGCTTGGCTGGGCTCCTGGAGGCACAGCTCTGATTACTCACACAGAATGGATGGTTTCTTAGCAATGAAAGGAGGAGGCCAAGAGCTGCCTGGTGGGGTGCACAGACGACGTCAAGGAGGAGAGACATGTGCATGCTGCACACTTACACATTTGCACGCACACACGTGCAAATGGACTCACATACAGACACGCACTTGCCTGCGCATGCATACATATACATATGTAAACACTCGGTCACACACACATATATGCCACAAGCCTGTAGACACGAGTGCAAACAAATTAAATCAAAATAAGTACATCAGGAAACTAATCAGATATAATGCGAGTCCACTAAATTTGAATTTCTACAACAAGATGCGCACAAGAGGTTAATGACAAAACAACCAAAGTTCATGTAATTGCAGCTTATGGTGCATACTAATGTAATGCGTCACTGCAATCATTTCACAGATTTAATACTAAGAATATATCGCTCCACATGAAGTTTCACAGGAAGAAAACCATAATCTTTAGGAGGAATTGTAAGTAAATTTAGCATGCTATCATTATTCTTTCCTAATACACTTGTTTCCATCATACACCTGAATAAGACGACACTGATTCTGCCTCCAATTTTCCCAGTCATCCAAGATTCATCTCATCTTACCATTACATTTAGATAGCCCCAATGCCCATTACACCCTCCTCATTGACATCCATGGCTCTCTCATATTGAGAGGGCATGGGTGACAGCACTGGCACTTTGGTATGACCCCACCCCCCCATGGTGAGTTTTGGTATTGCATAACATGGCCAGGTAAAATAAAACTAGGTGCACACACAATGTCTACTATCACTTGGTTTGAGATTTAAATTAATTATATTATGTTGCAATGCTTTATAAGTTGATCCTAAGGTATTGATCAATTATGTAGAAATGATATGCATAAAGCTCGTCTTTGTCTTAATATTGCAAGCTTCAACAGTCGCTGAGACTATGTAACAAGGGTTCTTGAAAGATGATATGTAGTTGGAACAGCCCATCCTCCTATTTTTATAAAGTTGAAGATATAATCATACCCTCAGAGTTAGAGAGGGGTTATAATAAACCTCCAAATCTGAGGTGTATGAATTATGTATATGGCGATGATTTGATGGCTGCAAAATAGAAAAGAGAGCGTAAGCGGCTGATTGAGGTGCGCCACGTGCTGCATCGTTCGCCGCCATGTCTCCTGGTACAGACATCTGAGGTCAGGGCCCCGTACTAATTGGTGTCGGGCCAAACGCTTGTGAGCTAAATGAGAAAATTACATGTTCTGGGAGGAATCAGCTGCAGTTGTTAGGGTGCCTTTTACAGTGCTGCTGTAGTCGTATCTGTGTGGTGGAGACAGACGTCTAGCTCTCTGTTTGTTGGGGGAGAAGGAAGTGACTTAGAAGGTAAACTTCAGTCCGGGAGCTCCAGTTCATTTAAACAGCACCACCCATTAGATATACATAACCTGGCTAAGCATTTATTTCTATTTTCCATCATCTATGGGAAACAAGACTACCAAAACTTAAATAATAAAACACTGATTGCCCTTTTGTCATTATAAATCAGCATATACTGTCACTTTTGACCTTTTCCTGTATTTGTTTATATCACAAAGCAAAATTCACTAAACACAATCAACACGATCCACTCGACATGATCTACATGAAGAAGAATTCTGTTTTCAAATCAACGTATTGAATTCCCTGATGAGTGATACTGTTTAAGAAAAATAAATGATATTTTATTCATGAAATGCTTTTCCCCACATGCCTTTGTGTGCAGGTAGAGTTGTGCCTGTATATGTCACTCAAGGCCCGAGCGAATTATTCACTTTTAAACATAACATTCCTCCACTCCACTGTCACACCCAACAAACAAACAACAATGCAGACTAAATGACTAAAGCGCTGAATTGCCTTTCTTTTGTTCTTTCCCTTATTTCTCTTTTCTGCTAGCTCTTTCAGTTTCCAAGACAGACTCCTTTGGTGGTGAGCCTCGGTAATCTTAAGTAAACGTCATCAACTGTTAGCCCATATCGCCCACAGAAAGTATGCTGCAGCCTCCTTTGTCTCACTATCAGTTGTTTAAAGGAGGTTTGTGCTGTAATGGCGTGGTCAGCCAGCGCCAGGGGCTTTGAAGTGCCATCTCTCCCGGAGAATGAACCTCTATGGTCACTGAACGCTGACCCTGAAGTTGCAATTTCAGCAGGTCATGTGACAAAATAACCACAAACATCTGAACACATACTTTTTCTCCAATGCGTGTTTTCACATTTTCAGAAAGAAAGTCTGCACATATTATGAAGGCTTTACAGGGTTCAACATTAACCATGGCCAACAAGTTTCAAGCCTGTACTGCGAGCCTTCACCAAGTTCTGTGGGTTTGAACAATCTTTTAGTTTGTCATATCGGACCCACCAGTGAGTCAGTGATTTAGTCAGATAAATAAAAAGACAAGTTATGCTGAATAATGAAACACACAAGCAGCTAAATACATTTACTATAGTACTGTACATCAGTACAATTTTAAGGTACTTGCACTTTACTTGTGTAATTTCATTTTATACTACAGTACACATTCTATTCCACTGCATTTCAGAGGCAGATATTGTACTTTATGCACTGTTTGGGCAGCTTTAGTTACTAGTTACTTTGCAAATTCAGATTATGGATACAAAATATGATTAATCGACTCAAGTCATTCAAATTGGCTCCACCTTTACCAGCTGCATCATTAATGCATTAGTAATTATAATCCAACATTGTAATATACAAAAAGGCTATTCTGCATAATGAGTATTTTTATTTTTGCTACTCTACATATATTTTGATTTGGATACTTTTGTACTTATGAGATGCAAGCTCAGAACCTTTTTGAATGACAATTGAAAACGTATTTATTCAGCATTGCCTTTAGACACCTGTCACTCTTCCTTTGTTTTATTCTTATCTTTTACAGTATATATTCTTCTGTTCTTCGCATACCTGTTTCTTGCTATTTGCTACCTCTTTTTGTTATTCATTTGATTACTTGGTCTCATTGCGCAGTATTTGCACTTGTTTTAATTTATTCTCTTGTTTCTTCACTTCTATTGTAAAACACTTTGAGCTACACCCCCTGTATGAAAGGTGCCATAAAAATAAAATGTACTATTATAATTACATTTAACTATTGAAAGCATGTCTTTTACTTGAGTACAGCGTATTTCTACACAGTGGTATTGCTACTTTTACTTAAGTAAAAAGATCTGTGTACTTCTCCCACCATACAAGCATGGATTTTTCAAAACCTGCTACCAAAAGTTTATTCCTGGCTTATTACTGATCTGTAACGCATTAATAACATCTTTACTCATCATTATAAAGCCATTGCAACTTGTAAAGCATGCCCTTTTTAGATAAAAAATAAAAGGGTTTTTTAAGAAAGGTTTTATCTCCATTTTCTTAAAATGGCACTAACTTGGTGCCAAGACGCTTTTGGGAACCCGAGGCCATTATTATAGAGATTTTGGCACCGGCAGGACCTGGGTGAGTAATGGCAGAGGTGCATTAGGGGAGAGAGGGAGAGAGATGTGTGATAGCCTGAGTTGTGAGTCAACATCAGAGGCCTTGGGCTGACCCCACAGGGGATTACACACTCTGATTTAAGAGCATTTCTCCAGCTCCTCTCCTCTCTGTAGCACTCGTGTCCCCTCGGTGCATATAACACCCACCTGATGCAGCATAATGTCCAGGAATACAGACACAAGCTCATGCGCACACGCACATGCACACGCTTGTATGCGGGATCATTCTCATTATGCCCTTATTCTTAGCCGTGGTCCATCTTCTGTTACAGGGTCGGGGCAGAGTAGGATCCTATCAGGGTTTGTATCCAGAGAGGGAGAGAGAGAGATCGGAGCCCCTGCAGTGGTAAGTAAATACAGCCTAATGGCCTCTGATTAATTCTACATTGCTCTCATCGGGCCAGTAAAAAGAGATGTAATGACCTGCATCTCTCTCTCTCTCTCTCTCTCTCTCTCTTTCCTTCTCCCTCATTTCTCTCCGTCACCCCCTCCCTCTCAGTCTCTCTCAATTTATCCCTCATTTGCTCAGCTTTTGATTATGAATTAAAAGGGATTGCAAATGGTATGCTGTTGGTTGGCCCCCTGATTGCCATATTTGATTAAGAAATGTCAGTGTGCATGTTTCCCATGTCTGTCTTTTTTTAGCCCCTCTGTTCGCTGCAACATTCACACATGCACGAGGAACACAATGGCTCCATGGCTCTCAGACAGTCTGCTATGAACAGCAAACTTGCGCTAATCAAATGCATTCTTCCATCTTCCCCTTCTTTTTCTCAGCCTCTCTTCTCATTTTTTTTTTTTTTTGCCTTTTCAAGACTGTGGGTTTTTGTATCAGCTGTGAGACACGCCAACAAGGGAGAAATCAGAGGAAATTAAAGAGCATTGAGAAAGACAGGTAGAGAAGAGAATGTGGACAGGAACAAGTGATGGAGATCTGTGTTCTTTCCTGAGGACTGAAATCAGAGCACACAGAAGCCGGTTTCATATCACTAAATTAATTATAATCCTCAAAATGGAAACTTCTGGCAGTTGTTTGGTAGTATCATTGTGATTTGTATTTTGACATACATTCAGAAGCTTCTAACAACTTCCGCTATAAGCAAAAGAAGGAAAGTACCCCGACTGCTGTAACATGGAGGCTGCAATTGACCCCTTTGTATAAATCCCTATGAGATGCATACAAACGCTGCCTGTTACACAGCACGGCTTATTCTTTCACAGCAATGGTTGACTGCAGAGTTTGGTCCCTTTCTCCATAGCAGGTTAGTGGTCAGCTGGCCTCCAGTCAACCACTTGGGAATGAGAAACACCTTCTACAGTGTACTTTTTACACGGGTGTAAGTCTCATCCCTTGAGACTTAACTCCCTTCGGTCCAAACGGGCAAGTCTAAGTGCCAGGAGCCGGTCGCACCAGGTCGTGGTAAGTTTAAACTTGGCCTACTTATAAAATAAGTGATAGGCAAGTAGAGATCTCGTTAAATTGTAACTTTGTCTTCTGCTTCAGAGAGTTATGAAAAACCAATAAAGGATTGGCAGCAGGAACACACAGTACCAACAAACATGATTTAAAAACGTAATATGGAAAGATTTTCTCTGTCAATTTTGTTACACATCAATAAATGAAAAAGGATTGCATCACCCAAACTAGTTTTTACATACATATTAGTTCAGCGTTCATACAGCTTTTTATCATTTCATTTCAAATATTAAAAAAGAATAAAATGTAACCCGATTAATGATTTTCACCTGGTCTCGAGTGGAATATTTTTCTAACAAGCGAATTGACAATGCAACCCTGTCCAGGTCATAAACTTTGGGATTTTGTCGTGAACAAGCTATAACTATGTTCTTCACCAAATGTGATGCCATTGTAAACTGAATGGCATCAAATGGCAGTAAACTGAAATCGATTTATACTGTAATTTCGTTTTTTTTTTATAATTTTGCCATATTTACTCCAAACAACTGGCTTTGACAGCAACTTCAGTACAAAACAAAAAACAAAAACTGTCAAACAGCGAAGTAAGTACACAAAACAAAGTGACACTGCCATTTAATTTTAACTGAACTGTGATTTTTGACCCATGCTTGTATTTCACTTGTTTGTTATTTTTATGTTTTTGTAGTTTTATTGAGAATAACATTTTGTAGCTCTTTAAGTGGCGGTTTTCCACTCTATAAACTCCTGGCTAAAAGGGTCTCTGTCATTAGTTTGGTACAGTAGTTTACCTGCTGTGTCTCAGGATATGCTGAAGAGGCTAACATTTTTCCCACTTTAGGCAAAGGGTAACAGGTTTTTGAAAACCATAATTTTCAATTCCAAGTAAAGTCAGAGGTTATTTGTTTTAAAGTTATTAGAGCCTGTTTTGTTTTTGTCAAGCCTAGTCTGAAGTCATCAATTGAATGACTCAAGTCCAAGACATGTAAGTACCTGTAGCTCTGGGTGCTGCCCTAAAATGACACAAAGATTTTAGCTTTGAGCTGGTGCATGTCTAGAGTTTAATGTGTAATCACCACTCTCTCACCTTTCTCCATAATTCAGGTATCTTCAGCTTTGAATGTTTCTCTCCTGTGACCTCCTCAATTCTCTCTCTGCTCCTGTCAGAAGCATTAGTTTGTGCTCAGTAGCACATATCTCAGGGTCTTAAACCTCAATCGCAAACAGCCCTCGCAGCATTCGAATTCTCTGCACATCAGCTCACAGGCCACACTGACCGAGTTTGTGTGAGTATGTGTGCGGCTGCTTGCATGCATATACATTTGAGTGGCAAGTCCACGAGTGGATGCTTGTGTGCATGTGCACGTGTGGCTGCATGTCTGCATGCATGGACATGTGCACAAGTGCTCTTTTTGTATGTATGTGTGTGTGTGTGTGCTTGCACTTGTGTGTGATAATGGGCTGTGTCCATCAGCACACAGAACACGAGTCCTCTGTATCAGGCAGAAGACACACTTAATGCCTGTCACAGGGTCAGATCAAGTGTGTACAAAGGAGAATTGAATCCTTTGAAAAACAGAATCCAACCAAGGACAGTTTTCCCATTTGCCAAGGAGTAAGAAAGAGAGCGGTGTATAGAAAGAGGGGAGAGGGAAAAAATGGGAGAGAGAATGGTGTAGGTGCCTGCTGGAGAGAAATGTGTTGATCTTTTGAGAAGAAAAGCCCTACTTTCACAGGCTGGAAAATGGAATGGTGGGCTTCAGGGCCAAGGCTATATGAAGAAGAGTTTCTTTCCCCTCTAGGTCCTTTTGTTATCCCCTCATCAGTCCATCTCAGGGGAGGTGGAGGTACGGGGCGAGGGCGTGGGAGGAGGTGGCTAAGACGACTGCCTGCCCTAGCTGCAAAAAAAAAAAAAAAAAAAAAAGGTCTCCCTCCTCGGCCCTCAGGGGGGTAGATACACAAGACACCTTACACTGGAGATGAACAGTACAGAAAAAGGTGAGATTGAAGTTTGAAGCGGGTGCAGAGTAGAGGACAGTGTTAATGAGGGGATGGCACAAGTAGAAAAGGTTCCACTAGGCTCTTTTTAGAAGGTGGCCCCTCTCGCATTATATTCTTGACTCCCCTCCAGGAGGGCTTAATGACGCTCTCCAAGGATGGCGGTCTTGTGGAGGAAGAGAAAGGGGGGGCTGACATACCGGGAAGAAGCACCCAGAACGCCACAGAGGAGGTAGCCTAGAAAAGGGAGAGAGAATGGTGTCCCCACTAGAGAGCCGAGTAAGAAGGGTCTCTTTTTCTCAAGACTCTTCTCAAGACTTCTTCCTCTCACTTCAATCTCTCCCTTCTTGTCCGGCTCACCTCTCCACCCATCCTCCATTTTCTTGCTGTTCTGTCCTCTGGAGCAGGTTGGTAATTGTCACACACAGAAGCCCTATTTTCCATTAAGTTAAGTATGTACAAGGAGCTAATACCTAACTGAGGTAAATGTGGATTTAGTTGTGATTTCAAGATCCATTACAGGCAAAAAGGGGACCCCTTAGGTAGCACTAGGGAGTACAGAATATATAAACATTTCTGAGAATTTCCCAGCCTTCCAGAATTTTTTTTTTTTTGCCATCTCCAAAACAAATTCATAATCCACACCCATCTACCCCCAACCCCTTCTATTCCCCAAGAATGTCAGAGTATCCATAAACAAAATCAGAGGGTACAGTAAGGTCTCTAATCAAGGCAATCAGTGCTGTTTTCAGAGGTGTACAGCCCAGCAGCAGCGCTGGTCTCATCTTTGTCTGTGCTTTAATTACTTGCTTTTGCATTTTGATGGAGGGGGGTGACGGGGGTGATTGTGCCTTATCACCTATCTCCAAGGATAAAAGACTACCCAATTACTTTGTTTGGATGCTAATGATTGCATTTCATTAGTAGCCGCTCTTAGCCCTCCTCACCCAGTAAATGAATGAATGTGCCGTAATTTCAATTATTGGAATTATGAAAATTGCTTTTAAAAAGACGGCACGGGTATCATCAGCTTTCCACTGTGACATAATGCCATTTAAATTTCTATAATAGTTTTAATTGTCAGTGGCCCCGCTGTGCATTAATCATTTAATTGTATTGTCTTTTTCTGCTGCAAACACCTACACCCCCTGAACACCCACACGCTTTCCCACCCCACCTTTGAAAATACAAATCACAATCAGCACTATCATCTTGAGAGTGATGAGAGATGGTGAAAACAAAACCAAGTTAGAGGCGTAATTCAAAGTTCTGAGATGGTGGAAGATAGTTTTTCTTTGTTCTGGGTTTTTGCAGAGGGAATATATACAGTGTTTGGACCACATGTGACTTTGGATTTATCTGACATCTTGGACAGATTATTTTCAAAAAAATGATAAAATCTAACTGCAGCAGGTAAAAAATGTAATGTTCGTTAGCATCAAGGCTTCATGTTCAAAGTCACACTGAATACACTATATCATTATAACATTAAACTATATATAAAAAAAAAACATTTATTCATTCTATAAGCAAAAAAAAAAAAGATATATTTTGTAGTATATCAGTCTACAGGCTGTTTTTGGGTTACTTTGCCGAGATAGAATATTTTAAAAACCCTGATACCATATGTCTATCACTACATAGAAAGGTCAAAGGTCAAGGACATGACACAGGTCTCCACTGAGAACAGTGTCTTGGTAGCCATAGTGATGTCCAATAATCTCCCTCAAAATAAGAAAATCAGTTATTTATTAGTTCAGAGCTTTTTGTTAAACCAAGATCAATCAAATAGATCTTATTTTTACTTTTTTGTTCATGATAATAAATATTGTACTCATAATTGTAACAATGATGCAGGCTATTAGTTTTTCACGTTGCATGACACTTAAAGATACTTAACATAAACCAAAGAATTTAGCAAACAATTGAAACTCAATTAAAATGTGAGACAGAATAATAAGCTATACTATAAAAAGAAACAGATAAATTAATCAAATCAATTAAAAATTTAAAGCAATTCTCAAAATATTAATGTTATATTCTGTTCCCTATATAGTCCCTTATCTGTGTTTGTGTATAGATGCTTTTAAATTCACATATTACACAATTCACAGAACTTGGCAGCAGCCACATATGTTATAAGGAAAAATAAAAATAGTAAACCACAGCTAATTATGATGTTTATGCACAGTAAGAAGTGATGCAGCGCTGAAACAAAAGGTGTCAAATCAAATACTCAACATGTCAATTTATTCACCGCTTCATACGTGTGGAGCCGTGAAGCAGCAGTAGCAGCTCCATGAGAGGGAAAAAGTCTGACTGACAGCCTTGAAAAGCCCTCCACCGTCTCCTCCATCGCTCCTCGAGAGGGAGGAGGTCAAGTGTACCCCCTCAAACAAACACACTCCGATGCCCATGCAGAACACCTTACCAAGCCTTTTAGCCACAGCTATTTTTCTTAAACTCATGTCATCAAAAGCACCAGAGGCATGTCTCAGCCTTGAACTTCTGGGGGTGAAGTACGCCAACGACCGGGCAGGAAAATACATTAATGTTAGGTGGATCAGGTGTGCTCCCCCTGCATGAATACGTTTAATGCCTCAACCTCCAAATCTTTTTTCTTGCTAGTGTGTTTTGAAAAGTGGAAAAACATTCTGCAAGGATACCACCAACGTTTATATGCCACCGAATTAGTTGGAATCTAGTTACATAGAAAAGGGCACTTCAGTTCAGACTCTCTCCGAGATCAGACTCTCTGAAAGCACAACAGTAGCTTTTCTCAAAGAATTTTTCTTTTAAATGTCTAAACGTCTACAGCTATTTATTTGGGGGGTTACATTGGGCTATATAAAAGAAATTTCCATGACATGTTGCTGTATGGCCCTACGGTCTTTGTTAATGTCACATACATGTTTTAAATTAGATTTAGTTTGCTGTTGTTGAAAGAAGTGGAGCGGAGCACAGAAGAGAACGATGCACTAAAACCAAGAACATCCAGCAGGCGACAGTTGGAACATCAGAAGAGAATGGACAAACATGTTTAAGCACACAGTAGCCACTTTATTAGGTACACCTCTACAATCTAATACAACAGCCGTGCCATAACATCTATCTTTACTAAGCTCATAATGTTCAGTTGTTGGTGACGCTGTCGTAACTGTGTAAATTCAAGGATAGGTTAATTGCTGAGGTCTTAGTTTAAAGGTGGTGTTTGTACTGGACTACATTATAATGAGGTGTTCCAAATACTTTGGCCTCCTATTTAGATACATGAGGGGGCAGAACCTCAATGCCAAAAAGTATAATTTATTTACACCTCTATGACAATGTCAGTAAAAACAGAACATTATAGTCATCATAAAAGTAGACTTTATGGTAGAAGAGTTGTATTGGATCGCATTAGACTGCACAGGTGTACCTAATTAGGTGTTTAATGAAGTGAGAATTGTTATGTCAGGAATCAGGTGTTACTCCTGCCGACGGTTGGGTCGCGCAGAAACATGCCGTTATGAAAACAGCTTCATATTTCTATGAGAATAGGCCCATAATCATTAACTGCTGATCCATTAAGTGTTAACTAACCACATAAAACACCTAGTGACTTGTCCATTTCCTGCATTCAAATGTCATGGCCCATGTACTGGTTATGCATTATCTCATCATTTGCTTTGTGAACTTATTATAAAGTTTTACCAACTTTTAAAATCAATCATGCAGCCAACAAATTTCAGTAAACAACCAATTTGAAAATGTTCCTTGTGATATGGTGCTAACTAGCAAAAAGATGAACAAACTAAATAGGTTTCGTAAATAATCAGAGCAGCTGAGCTGTAATTTGAAGCCATTTTTTAGAAATGAATAAATTAAAAACAAATCACATTTCATTCAAAAGTGACAATACAAAGCTGAGTGTAAAATCTCCATTTAGTGGGGCTCCTCAAGAAAGAAAGTAAAACTCAAGTTCAATGAGGATATTGGACTTTTATTGAAATTAAAAAAGACTCTCCATGCAATGTGAGTTTATAAGGTCAAGTAGCTCTGTTCTTGAATAATTTAAATAATTATTGTATGTCCCACAAATATAATGTGGCTGTTGTAGTACCATCTACAAACAAACACCAGCACTTGTCTCTAATTGTCTCTTCTTCTGCGTTATTACTTTATTACTATTATTTCGGGTGCTTTACTGCTAAAATTGAAAGCCATTGAAGTTGAAGAATCGTGACATTCAGAGCAGTGCCACACTGAAAGTTGTTCCTCCCCCAACAGAGACTGTTGTGACACCAGGACCAGGCACTGTCACTCAAGAGTGCCAAGAAGGACAGGGGAAAGAAAGAAAAAGCAAGTGTGTCTCTCTGTCTGTGTCTGTGTCTGTGTCTGTGTGTGTGTGTGTGTGTGTGTGTGTGTGAGCGAGAGAGTGTGAGAGAGACAGAATGTGGGTAGAAGATAAAAGAATGAGTGCAAGCAGAAGACAGAAAAGTACACTTGATGGAGAGAGGATTTACAAAAGACTTGACCATGGTGAGTTTGAATTCTATGACTCCGTGGAAAGGCCACATACTCTTCATCTGAGGCTCTTTCTTTTCACCCAACAATATATATTTTTTTTTTTGCAAAAGAAAGACATTTTGGCAACTTGTTAACGCTATATTCAGGGCAAAGGGGTCAAGAGGCCTCTTAACATACAGTGAACAAAGATGGAGATACTGGGTTTTTTGTTTTTGTTTTTTATGACAGTCTAAAAGGTGGAAGACCTCAGGCTTGACAGGCTTACATCAATGGCATGGTGATGACTGCCTGGCCTGTGACCAGTTCCTACACAATTGTGCCACCTTCTGGAATAAATGGGGAAATCTACAAGGGCATGGATTTGGTTTGAGAATACATTTGTTTGAGTAGTTTTATTTATCTGCTCTTTAATGAATGTTAATGTGCTTCTTTCCAGCTTATTGCACCTTTAAAAACCTGTTGAACATCAAAGTATCCTATAAAATATCAAATGAAATTAAAATTTACTTTACACACACACATATATATATTTTACAGGTAAATAATTTAATTTGTTTACAGGTAAATAATTTAAGAATAATTTCCAATATAATGGTAATTGATACACTACCAATTAATTACTCCAGATTTATTGCTGAGTTGAGACTTTTAATCAAATTTGTCACAAAATTCAACATATATAGAGTAAAACTTTCCAATAATAAATGAATAATTAATCGATATTCCTCCTTTTCCCCCATAATTAGAAATAAATGACATAGTTCTTAGGAAATTATTAGCAAATTATTTAGATATTATTGACCTGGAAAATGACCAAGAAATTCAACTGTAATGGTATTTGTAGGAATAGCAACATCAATCAGTTTTAGACGGGCTGAATGAAATAAAAATGTTTTGATGTTGCCATGGCCAACCCCACAGTTGGTTTGGATGGATATATATTTCTATTTGGGGTTTGTGGAGCTGTCAGAAAGGCTGATGAGTGTGTGTGTGCGTCGGTGTGTGTGGGCACCCATGAAAGCGTGAGTGTATGGATGTGTTTGTGTGTTTGGGGTTGTATGGAGGGGGGCCAAAAGGGAAGATTGGGGAGTGATTCAATCGCTACACAAATGGATTTGGCTAATAGAAGGAGCCTCTGATCCTGACTGGGGCACAGCTGGAGCTCCCCTAATTGGAGAGGGTGAAGAGTGGAGAAGAGAGTGGAGAGAAAAGAGAAAGAGAGAATATGGTCCGCAGAGAAAATGCACCTCCGCTGTAACACTATTGACTCGGCGAAGGATCATGCCAAACGTTAATACCGGTGAAAAAGGACACGCGCCTGGAAAGAAAGTCATGTGGAGGCTCATCGTAGCTCACTGTTCATATTCTCACCTTGAAGAGCACCTCAATACATTTTTGTATAATCGTTCTCAGTGTTTTAATATGTGATAAGGGTGCAATGTGAGCAAAAATTGGCCCACTCTCTGATCCACTTCACATCAGCAAGGACCATTAGAGAAATAACTCCTGATAGGTGCAAACAGGAGCCTTATAACCATTTAGCAGCACTGAGTATTCGCCACTTTCTGTCAGTGAATTGGATTCATTGTTAAAAGAAATCAAGACCTTCCTTGTTATTCCACAGAGCTCTGAGCAAGTATCTGAGATAGACGGATAAGTAAAAAATAGTTCATGCAAGTATGAATTCACTATTAAATTCCTGAATGGATTAAAAAGAGATGAAAATCATTGTGGAAGATTTTCCATCACTGTTGCCTTTGTGGAAGCATGAACAGTGGAGAGTGCATGCAAAGACATCCAAAAAGAGAGCAAGGCTCATCATTTTGACAGCAACAACCGTCCAGAAATTAAAGCTTATAAGAGACCATTATCCTTTGAATGCCTCCACTGATGCTCCAGAAAATGGGGGGAAAAAAGGAGAGAAACTAAACAGAGTCCTCCACAAATTTCACATCTCAAAAAAGAAATGTGCATTACACCTTATTGTTTTCCTATACCCTAAAGCTCCTAAATTATTTGCTTTTATATGCACAAAATCACAGTTGTGATGGGTGACAAGTGCAGTTAAAGTGCAGAATATAAAAAGTTTTCCTCAATTTTGCAGCACGAAACATGACAAAGTAATTAATCTGTGTGTGGCAGCTTTACCGAAATCTGCGGTTTACACTTGTTTGTTGTATGTGTGTGACAGAAAGACACTTGTTTATAATGACAAACTACAGGTATTCTGGGGTCAAATGTAAAGACTCAAAGCAGCTGTCCAGAAGCCACAAGTCAGCCCTTATTCAGACATTTTTTCAAATGTATGACAGAAATCTATTCTTATAAAATTGTTGTTTTCCAGTCTGAGAATCACTTTGAGTGCCGTTGTCTTCATCAAAGCAGATTCTACATGAGAGGGAAGTGGTAAAGTATCCTCTGTGCATCCGCAAATAACCTTGAAACATTATCCTACCATTGGATACTCCCAAAATAAATGCAGAATTCCATCATTTTAAAATGGAGGTGCTGAAGAATAAAATAAAAACAGGTGCAACCTTAAACTATATCAAAGTGTGGATTTGTGCTACAAGACTTCCATGTCAATTAAATGACAAAAATACATAGTTTGTCATTGCCTTTCAGAACAACTGATGAGCGTTTTCTGATGTGACGCCGATATGCACTGGACATTGTCAGTGCCTTCCCGAAACTGCTACAAATTACCATCATAAAAACAAAAACTGCTTTCATATCTTACACATCTATGGCTAAGCTATGGTTATGTTTAGGGAAAGATCATGGTTTGGGTTAAAATGGATACTTCATTAAGGTTACGGGTTACTTGAAACTTGAAAACTTGAAACTTGGGACCTGCGTTGACCCAATAGACATAGTCATTATTGCTATGATGGCTAGAGGGCTTTGACACTTGAACATACACATTATGCCATTTTTTTGACATTTTCTGAAACAACTAATGCTGTTGTTTTTCTTAGTCTCCCAAACGTCTTGGACATAATGCAATTTATTTAGAGTGTTAACGTGAAGTTTTGAGACCACGTTTTGACCAAAATGTAAGATTTGACTTTCTCACGATTGTATGAGCACACAAAGAATTATTGTAAGAGAAGACAGGACGTTCTCGCAGGACGGTTCGTCTCTGCCTGCCACGACATGAGGGAATCAGAATGAGCTGCTGAGCTACATGAGGCCTCAGATTGATCTTTTATTTTCTTTATGCATTATATCTACATGTAATTGACTACATACACAACAATCAATGGTCAAGAGATTGTTCAAGCATTTTGGTTTGTTTTGGGATTTTTTGGTTTTCTTATGCAGTTGTACACTGTTTAAAATAAATACATACACTCAATGTATATGTGTTGATAGCTTTAAGGTGTAATTACAGTAATTCATAATGCTTTGGCAAGACAGAGCAAGAGAGAGAGACAGACAAAGTGAAACACAGAGAGAGAGACACACAGACAGAGAGCTGTTGTGTGTATTCTAAAGGCAGGGGGTCTCTTCCAATCGCCCACAACACAAAGAGCTGCTCAGCATGAACCCACCAGGGGGGCTCTTAGAAAACCCATCAGCTCACAGGGAAAGGGCAGAGGAAAGACTTGCATATAGAAAACAGGCTGTATAGGAGGAGCGCACACACACACACACACATACACATCCTCAACTCCTATCTGAAGTTTCCCCTCCATACTGTACAAGCAGGAAACGGCACTGTAGAAACGGGAGAAACATATGAGAGGGAAACGCACACTTTTATGTGCTTCCACGCTGAACATACTGTATGGCCTAAATAAATAAATAAATAAATAAATGCCAAGACTGTGGACTCCTTGGGAGGAGAAGACCTATACCCCATGCTGCCCATTTGACAATCCACAACCTAAGATCAACATATTAGTGTACAAACACAGACAAACTGTCAGATTTTGCAGGGACACTCGCACACAGAGGCAGGACGGCAGACCCTCCCACCATGTTTCTATTGTAGCGGCCATTGTAACAGTTTTGTCTGAGCCATATGGGCTGGTTTAGGGGATGTGGACCCCCGGCAGCTGAGGCTTTGTCCCCGTGTCACAGAGGTCGCTGGGATTGTGTTCCCAGCTAATTCCCTCTTTCAGGAACTGCAGATCAGAGTCTATAATGATCTGGGCGGCCTAGCACAGGGATTACCGCTGCTGCCTCTGACATCAACAGGCTTGCATGCGTGCGTGTGTGTGTGTGTGTGTGTGTGTGTGTGTGTGTGTTCGGGGTGAGAAAGAGCGAGATAGAGAGCGAGATGAAACATTGTCGCTACTCTTTAACAACAGGAATCAATTGATTCCCCCCACCTAACACCGAAATAGATCCACCCCCACCCCCCACACACACTCTGAGTTTTCCACCTCATTTCCTTCAATCTAGTTTAGGCAAACATTATTAGCAGAGAAAGTGAAGGCAGTGAATGGAAAGTAATAGCTTCTTGTGTCTTGACTGACCTACATTGTCATCATATGGTTTACAAATTACAGAGCACTGTCTGGATATGTTGCCTTACACCTCTAGAGTAGCTGCTTCTGTCCTACTGCAACTAATGAATCCACCATTTAATGATCTGTTGTTCCTTATCTGCCATGGTAGAGCTCGTTTACTTTAAGTAAAACCAATACCACAGTGTACAAAAACTCCATTACAAGCAGTCAAAGGTTTAATTACGTAAATGTAATTATCAGCCAAATATACTTAAAGTATCAAAAGTAAAGGTACTTCTTGTACAGAATAACCCTGTCTGTGTTCCAACATTATATATTGAATTATTAATACTGCTGCATGGTTGAGGTGGAGCTTAAAGCTGAAATGATTACTTATTCAAGTAGTCTATCAGCTTGAAAATTCATCTGCCACTGTTTTAATAATTGATTGATTATATATTTTTTTTCAAGGTCTTACTTGTGAGGATGTGCTGTTTTTTTCTTTGACTTATGGGATAGTAACCTGAAAGTCTTTGAGCTGTGAGTCAGACAAAACATGTAAATCTAATCAAAAATAAAAATAACTGTTAGTTACAGCCCTTTTTATATACTGTTGGGTAGTTTAATGTATTGTGTAACAAGCATAAATTATATACTCGCCTTTTGTAAAAAAAAAAAAAAAAAAGTATATTGCAAAGTAGCTACACTCGATCTTTGTTGTTAATACTTGAAATATGAGTGTTCAAAACAACGTTTTGACAAAGGAACAGTCTTGAAACAGATCCTTAGATTTTGTTTTTTTCCCCAGAACTGAGATCAAGATACCTGCTGAGGAAGAAACTGTGTTAGACACTTTCTCTAAATTACCTCAAGCCTAGTTCTGGGACTTTGGTACTGCAATTTATGTTACTTATCAGCCAATATAAACCAATACCAATATATATCTGTAATGAGCTAATATCTGCCTGAATCTATGTTCCAAAACACAATACCACAATAAAATGCAGACTAACATGTTTCAATACTTTAAGGGTCGTAATTTTTTTCTAAACTGATTTCATACCTTTGAATACTTTTTAAAGACCCCACGGATACCCTGTATACCGCAACACATTCATCTTTGAGCATGTAAAATCTTCATGACATGTAAAATGATTAAAAAATGCAGAATGAATGAAAACTAAAAGTCAGTTCTCTCTTTCTCTTGACTCTGACTTCAGCACAAGCTGGAGCACTCACTGAGAGCACAAGCAGAAAAGCCTACATTCAAATTAATGGCTTACTGCAACAAGAGCATGTCAATTACTTCCAGGAAAAAGTACAATGCTCAATTGAATCCATATATTTGAATGTTGTTGTTGTTGTTGTTGTTGCATTGGATTGTTATAAACAATGCTTGCAAGAAATACTTCCAGTAAATAGGGAACCAACCTGAGTAATCAGATATATGCGTTCTCAACAAGAGAGACATCTCCTAAATGAAGAGCACTCACGCACATACATGCTGAAGACGAAGCACCCTACTCTTCATGAAGCCCTTCAATGCTTGATAAAGAGTACTTCCAACAAGGCAGCTGAAAACAAAACTTGTTTGCTTTCCTTCATTCCACTTTTAATTTTCTGCTCTCATTTGTTGTTTATTCTCTTTCTTCTTTCCCCCGGTGAAAGGGACTTTCATTGAAATTCATGCTCTCAAGGACCGGCACCCATGCAAGGCCAGAAGATAATAGGCCGACCTATTTACCCAGCCGTATTATTTATCGTTTTTTCCCCTCCTTCCCCACTGGCTTTGGATTGATCATGGTCGCTGCAAGATGACAGCTGTCTCCTGTGCATTAGCATTGCAAATGAAATAGAAGAAAAAGAAGTGGAGCTTCAGTGTGTTGAGCTACAGGCATGCAGCCTGGACTGGGAGAGAGCAGATCAGCATCCTGCTGCCAGGACTCTGTGAGACGAGGAGCAGCTGACCATGGGACATGGAAACAACAGTGTTGGCGGCAGCTTTGACAAAAAAAAAAACCTTTTTTCCAAGATAGCTTAAAATCAGCCTTTTCATTGCATTTTTAATATTATCCTTGATGAACTTATTAATGACCAGTGGCCACACAGACCTATACTGTTTCAATTATGTTTGATTTTGTCAGTATGTGAAGCAGAAAGTCAGGTGGCACCTTAGTATCATGGCTGTAATGTTAATAAAAACAGTAAATAAAATATTTAATTTTACTGCACCGCCACCTAGGGGTGAAATGCCATGAAATTTTACAGGATTGCTCGGTGGTCCTATGTGCACATGTAACATACATTTGGTTGCAAATGAACCTTACATTAAAGACTTACAGGAGTTTACTCACAGAGGCCACACCAACTTAGGGAGGCAGCTTTACTAACTTTGGTAACTAAGTGTAGGATGGCAAGTGAGGAATATAAAATAAAAAACAATACGATATTTGGTGACAATTTGATACAATATGAAAAATAGGAAGGAAAATTGTTTTTCCCAAGAAAAAAACTCAAAACGGTGAGCTAGAATCTTTGGGGACTCATGCGCTGGACAAGCAATTGTCATTCTCCTAAGTGGGCAGCATCTTTGAGGTCCCAACACACTGTAAATCCATGGGAAGGCCATGGATTTACAAAGGAAACTAGAAATATTTTTTCTTCTATGCCTCACGGTTCATGAGCTATTGGCCAAAACACATCTCTATGACTGGGCACTCAGTGGTGCTATTGCTGCTATTTCGTGTAGTTTTAGGGCAAAATTTTAGGAACGATGTGTACGAACTTTGATGGTTTTTATATATATTTTGAGATAGATTAATGACAAAGTGCTGTTGCCCACACTTTAAATTATATTTTTATCCCAACATCTTTCTTATTGTAGGTTCTAGATTAATGGGTCATTGATGATCAATAATGGAAATACACCTCGTAAGTTTGCATGTAGAAGTTCATTTATTCATCTTTTTTTTGCTAAATTCATGGGAGGATCAGTTAATGCAGGATTATTGATTGTTATTCATAGAAATCCAATGCTGCAAGGACTCCTCACATATTGTGTTGGGGGTGCATGTGATGAATGCAGCTGTTCAAAACTAGGATTGATTAACACAATGTAATAACCAGTCCTCCACACAGACATGCATGTTGGTATGCAAGGACATCTTATTAATATCACTTCTACAGGGTGGCAATACAGGTAGGTGATTGTTCCAAACCCCCTGAAAAGAAATATTGTCATGGTAACTGCTGAGCGCTTCAGACAAGACAATGCTGCATGTATCCACATGGAGTGAGAACTCAAACACACACACACACACACACACACACACACACACACACACACAGGAATGCATAGGCAAGTGTCCAAAATCATAGAAAATTAGACAAAGGTGTTGTGAGAGACGCTGAAAAGACTCAATGTTTACATGAGAGATAATTCAACGTCAATGCTATGCTCATATTTCGGCTCTTGGTTATGTGTGATGATCCCAATCAGCAGCGGTGGAAAGTAGCTACGTAAAATCACTGAAGTACTGAACTAAGCAGAGATTTGAGGTACTTTTTATGCTACATCAAATACTGTACTTTTTAGTCAACTACATTTATTTGACAGTTAGTTACTAGTTGCTCTGCAGGTTAAGATTTTAAGTTTATAAAATACGCATTAGTGATTCTCAACCTTTTTGGCTTGTGATCACTTTTAAAAAAGCAGAGTCTGTTGGGGCTCCTTGTCGAGATGTCAAAGAGCGCTTTCCCCTCTAAACAATCCTCCCCAGTCATGTTTCAAGACATAATTTCTGTATAAAATGTTTTCCACAAAAATGTCAATTACCTAAATTCTACTTTTTCCCCTCTCATTGAAAAATCCAGAATCTGTTAATATGCAAATAGTATTGATTTTAAAGGTTTTATTGCTGGAAACGAGACTGGACAATGATTTGTCTAAAAACCTGTACACTGAAAGTGAGCAGAGAAACTTTCTCCCTTCAACAGATGAATGTGAAAAACTGCCTTCAACTATCAAACTGTGTACAATCATTAATCTGTATAGTGAAGTTCAATCATCACAGTGAAGTAACAATACGCATACTTTAAATACTGTAAGACACAAAATTATCCAATATTTCACAAAAATGGCAGAGATTGGAGAAAGGTTTTTGTCTCATCTTTGCTTTTTCTTCCTTTTTACTCCATTAATTGTATTACAACCCTTTTTCCCTTGACCCCTAGGTTAGGAACCACTAGACTGAACTATCAAACAGTATAGTTAAACTAGCTCACTAACAGTAAAATGCTCCATATGCATTAACAATCTAATAAGGTAATATATAATAATATATCAGTCACTGGGACCATTTTTCAGCAGAACAAGTACTTTACATGTTATACCTTAAGTACATTTTGCTGATAATAATTATGTACTTTTACAAAATTATTTTTTGAAAGCAGGACTTTTACTTGAAATGGAATATTTTTACAGTGCAATAGTGGTATTTTACTTAATTAAAGCATCAGTTTACTTCTGCTGCCACTGTTAATGAGAGTTACCTGAGAAAGATCAGTGATGCAGCTTCTCTGCTTGAGCCCACCTCAGATTTCACAGGGCCAAAGAGACGCACAGAGGAAGGACAAGTAAACTGGCTCGGTCCTTTACAAATGCTAGAGTGGCCATCCACCCACTACCAGTCCCTCACACAGGACCACAATTAAATTCTTCGCCCACTCATTCTTTTCCTCTTTTTTTGTCTCTTGAGAAGACACCTCACTTGAGAAACCACTGAGGCTGCTTTTTAAAGGTCCCTGTGTGGAAGGGTGACAGAGGACACCACTCTCTGCCTTTTCTCTCATTTGGAAAGACCGAGCGAAATTGAAAAGGGGGTCCTCAGCTCCCTCCCCGAGGACCCTCTCTACCCCTGCTCCCCTTCACCTCAACCCACACCCACCGTCCCCGACTCGGCCTGGGTGGACTCCCTTGGTCGGTTCTCAGACCTCCCCTATCTGTGTGATGCCAGCGGTATTGTGAGAGGCTGACAAAGAACAGGAAGCCCGGGGGTCGGCAGGACAGGACAGAAGGTCAGCTCAATCAGTCTCTGTGTGATCAGCTCAATCAGTCTCTGTGTGATGGATGCAGCGCGGGGGCTGGGTCACCTGAAAGTGCACCAAACAAGATGGCCTAATGCACGTTCTCCTGCTCTGGTATCTTCTTCAGCTTCTGCTCTTCCCATCTTTAATTCTCCCTCTTTCTCTCTCTTATTGTCTACTTCCTTCTGTCAGCTACATTTTGTTTCATACAACGTGTAAATTTGTGTTTAGAGGAGCCAGAAAACAGAGAAATAGAATTCAAAGACTGGAAAGCAAGGTGAGCACATTTGTTTGCATATTTTTAGCCAAACAACTTATTATATAACTTATAACTGTAGAGAATATGAACCTGCAACCTTAACTACCAGCCCAAGAAACAAAAACCTACATGTAACCTCTGTCCACTAACAACCACGTATCTCCAAATTTCTTGATTCCACAATTGTCAGATTAACTGAAGGATTAATATAGGTGGAGAAAACCTAGAGTTACTAAACCATTGGGAAAAAAACAAAAAACAATTATTGTATGTTATGGAGATACACCTTCTTTTCACAGGACGGTAATGATGTAAAGTAAGCTAATGTACCAGAAGAATGATTAATAATTGCAATTTATTTTATAACCTTAGCACGACATGAACAGTAAACTTTAAAAGTATCAAGTAACCAAAATCACAAAAAAACAAACATATCCACCAATGTATCTCTGTGGTGTTAAGCCATACTGAAAGTTTTATTTTTATTTAGGCAAAGCATATAAAAATGACAATCTACTTCTTGTCCATTGAAAACTGTTGAAATGAATGAAAGACATTTGGACATTGTTTCTGCAAAGACACAAGGCTGTTGCATTTATCAAATGTAATATATTGATGGTTTGGGCGACACAAATGCCACTACACTTCTCAAACTAAACTAAATCTAAAGAAAGGTTTAGTGGATAAAAACTTGGGTAAATAAAACCAAAATGATCTGCAAAGCTAAATATCATGGGTGGAAAAATGTGTTTTTTATATTTATTTTGTGATTTGGAGGAACAGACCCTTTAATCTGAGGCATTCTGTTGAATTTAAAGTTTAACTCTGAACCACAGTTCACTTTTGCTCATTGCAGGTGCCTTTTCTATGATTAGCATGAAACCTTTAACAAGCAAACTGCTTTACAGGAAGAAAAAAGATAAAAGACAGGAAAAGATTTAGTGTAAAACCCACAAAATAAAAAGGCATAAAACCAAGTGAAAGCCGGAGAAACCAAATAGGTTCAATTACTTTGTAAAGATGTGCACTGACTCATCTTTATTTACAAATTGTATTAATTGTTGTTCAGTTTTCTTGAAAGGCAAATCTAAAAGACTAAGACCAGTCTGATACAAGTGACGCACTGATGTTAGTTTTATGAATGTTGATATTATAAGAGTCCCTGAACGATGTGTCAGTTGGTGGGTGGGTGGGAGGAGGTGTGTGTGTGTGTGTGTATGTAGGAGTGTCCATTGTTGTCATGGAGACCACTATGTGTGGGAAGCAGTCCAAACATGACAGGCCTGAGTTTACTGACTCAAGGTGACTGGGCAGAGGGCACATCAGCACACAACAGGGGGGACAATGGCCGCTCCATTAGTGCTAATGGGGGATAACATGTAACTGGATTAGGGTGAGGACACCTGGGGGGGGGGGACACCATATAGAACTGGTATACCCGTCCCACCCCCCAACCTCTCCCTGTCCTGCCCCACTCCATGAAACTTGCACAAAACCAGGAGTCTGCTGTGGAGCGATGGCTGCCTGTCCACCATGATGTTTGCCATTTTCTAACCTGCGGAATGTGTGCGTCCGGTGAAAATGAAATTTCTAGCTTTTATGTTTTATGAGCCATTTTTGCTGCGCATGGACTTATGAAACTATTTCAAAACTGGCTACTAAAGAGGCTTAAAAGTTCATGGAAATCAAGCCAAAAACAAGGATTTCCTTCATATTAAATATAATTTACCAATTAGCAGTGGTGTAAGAAGTATTCATATAATCTAAGTAAAAGTAGCAATAATACACTTCAGAAATACATTACAAGGAAATCAGAGATACTGTAAATGGAAATCAAGAAACATCTGGTCCAGCAACAGTAATGATGTTCTGAAACTATGATGGTTTCTTCAATTACAGGCATATCTGAAACTGTTAATAATGCAGAATGATATAGAAATAATAATGCCCAATAAGAACAGCTACAGCTCCACAACTCGCCACAAATGTAAATCAAACGGAAATAAATCTGAGACAGAGGTCAATGAATCTTCATTGGTGGACTGTGAATCTTCCTGGGTCGTCCCGCCCCTCCATCCCTCTCAGCTCATCCCTCGTCCCCACTTTTCCATCTCCCCCTTCTGCAAATTCCTGAACTCTGCCCAAGACGCCCAGTCAATTAATAAGACATTGTCTCCTCCCCTTGGAGCCCGTGCACAAGAGGCCACCCAGGAGCCAGCGGCCCTTCTCTCTAAAGCTGCTTCACTGGTGGCCTCCAGGAATGCCAATCGCTTTGGGAACAGGCAGAACAGGGTAGGATGGGGGGGCTGGGAAGCTGGATAATAGAAACAGCCCCATCATGCTCATGTGCTGGGGCAAGCCAGTCAAAAATTGGAGGGCAACAAAAGGAAATGCGTTCCACTCCCAAGGATCGGAGGCACTTCACCCCTCTACAGTCTGGCCTAAACCCCGCCCTGTGAAACACACAGGCAAGTACACACACACAAACACACTCGTTGGTCTTGCTATACTTTAGAGAACGTTGCATGGGCTTACATTCACTTCCTGCCGGCTTACCCTAAACTTAGCCATAGCCTTAATGTTAACCAGTGAGCCAAAAGTCACAACAAGACCTGGTCAAAACATGTTCACGGGACTAGTGGGTTGTCAGGAGTCAGTCCTGTCAAGTATAGCTGAATGAGACCACCACCACACCCTCATCAAAACCCAGCTCCTACATCATGTTCAGTCCCATTTTGTATTAATCTATCAGCTCCCCCATTTGAGGAAATGCCCTCTGGAAGAAGGTAGGCCTATAGACAACTTCAACATAGCTTACCTTATCTATATTTTGGTACTGTGTATTTTATTTTATTTATATGATGGTTTTAGTAGTGTTGAATGCTCTCCTGTCTGCCCTGCACTGACTTCACCAATGCATATTCCTGACATTTGTTGTAAAGGCAAATGAGTTAACTCAGCCCTGCCCTAATTAAACTCTCCCCAACTCTGAATATTACCTAGCCACATCAATCACATAAGCTAAAGTAAGGCTGTAGTAGCAAAAATCCTGAGTGTATTACACTGAATGTTTTGCTGCTTTTTAATTGAATATTGATATGTAAAACTGTTGTTTTTTGCTTTCAAAAGTTACATACAGTAGTCTCCACAGTATACAATGATATTTCAGTCAATAGCGTGCTTCCAAAATCGTGGCAACAGTTTGGAGAAGGCTCTTTTTCCTGCACAAAGCAAGGTCCATACAAAATGTTTTGTGAGTTTGGTGTGGAAGAACTGCAGAGACCTATAACAACCCCATTCTACACCTTGGTGATCTATCTATATCTATCTATCTATCTATCTGAGGTGTGCATACATTATTGAATTAAATTAAGTCATCAGTTGTTTTTACTTGTAATAAATAATAATAATATAATATGATATTAATAATATGTTTTGGTAGAGGTCCAAGGTTTTCTTCTCTGCGTGAGAACAAAAGTAAAATTGTTCCAGGTTGTTTACAGAGTGCTTTCGAGTTGAACAAACAAAAAGACATTGAATAAATAGGTAGAATCATGTGTTATAGTACAAAAAAAAAAAGGTTCACATAGTCTTGACTTTACTACTAAATGTATTACTCTCTACATTTCAAAACTGAAACAGTCATCACAAAGTCATTGTAACTAAAGATTTGAGTGTACTATGCGTTTAATCACGAAAAGAAAATTAAATCAACTGACCATATCTTGTACTTGGCATTCCTTTTGAGCGTGTTGTAAAGGATTTTAAAATGTTTGTATTTTGTCTTTCTTGATGTATTAGCCGATAGCCCCCCTCTAAAAAACTCAATGATGGATTTTAGAGTGCAGAGCCTCCATCTGAATACAACACATTATTTAGTAATGGATGTAGTAATGGATAGCATGTTAATGCAGAGAGATTTCAAAGAAAAGAGATATCATTCATGCACACACACACACACACACACTGCAACGAGTTTCTCCTGGTGAGCATCCGCATTGTAAAAATAGCCCGGGAAAAGTGCTCTGTAAGTGCTCCATCTGTGTTATCGCATATAGTAGCAAGTGGGGTGAAACTACAAATCGGCTTTGTTTTTTAAATATTGTGCAGTAGTACTGTATCAGCCTGATAGTGTCCAGAATAAGCCACCATAGACTTCAAAACATGAGGTGCCTGCTGACTCAAAATGTTGTGATATTTGAACAAAAGTCAGGAAATGTAAATGAATTCGAAATCAATCTACATTTAATGGATACAGTTTATTTATTTATTTTAAAGGGATATTCTGTGTATGTTTAAATGTTACTCATGCAACAGAGTAACATACTACTACTACTACTACTAGTAACAGACTACCTCACTTGAAGCAAATTACTACAGGTTTGGTTTGGGAGTATAATCTGATTTTTGTCACCTAATAAAGTGGAGTTTACCTCGTGTGTTCACCAAAATCACTATACCCAAAGAGCAGAGGAATTAGAAAGGAGCAGTCACAGCCCAGCTGATTGAGAGCCAAAGAGCGCCCTCTCCTGTCAGTATATGGTAGTACATAACCTGTAGCTTTACTGTATACTGGGTATAATAGTTTTGCAACAATGAATCGATAAATCCATTAGTAGATGGACAGAAAATTAATTATTTACTGGTTTATTTACTGGTACCTATTTACTGGTTTTAACTTCTAAAATGTTAATATCTGCTGCAGTGGCGAGATGAAAGCATAACAGACTGCCATGTTATAGAAGAGGACTGGAAATAGCAAGGCCAAGATAGTGATATGGTACTTGACAAAATCTGGTGTTGAGCGCCATAACGAAACATGAAAACATTAGTGGCAGCACCTTGACACAGATGGAAACAAACATAAAACAAACATTAGCTTGTTGGTGACGGCGCACCTCGACACAGATGGAAACAAACATTAGCTTGTTGGTGACGGCGCACCTCGACACAGATGAAAACATTATTCATGTCTGCGCATAGGCCTTGTAAACACCAAGCACAAGTGTGCAGGTTAATTATTAGTCAAATAAATATGTTTTACTTACATCAGTTGCATCCAGTGGTGCTGGGTGGCGCGCTGGTGCTAGCATTAGCATCATCAGGTGTCTTATACGGCTCTTGCACAGTGAAACAACTAGCTTACTGCTTGCTACCGCCATCTCGTCTTTCCTTTACTTTGGTTTTTTTCCTCTCTCCTGCTAATGTCAATGTTCGCTCCTAAACCCGTTTTTGTGTTTGTAGTCCGTTGCTAGTCTCTCACTTAACTTGCTGTGTTGAAATGTCGCTCGCTAGCTAGCTAGCTAACGCCTGTGTGGGTTTTGCTTCGCATCAGTGCGCATGTCTGTAATTACCGTAAATTCCGCGGGCAAATCTTGCACATTTCATAACATGAAATCGGCGATTAATCTTTACTGAAACTTAATTTAGAAATGTATCATAGCGGTGTGATTCAATAATGTAGGCCTATATGTAAAAGTATTTGATGTTATGTTGTGATTTATTTGGTGAAAAAAAATGACGTTTTGCAACACCATCGAGTAAGTTGACTTGTTGAATACTTTGAATATTTGCAGTTGTACGCGTACATGTAGAACCTGTGTGTACTCTGCAAACACAAAATCAGAGTTCCTTTCACACGGTAGTGGCGAGATAAATGCAATTGTTCCGCTGATTTTCCGTTTTTCTATATAGCAAAACCAATGTCTTTGTTGGGCAGACAAAACCAGCAATTGGCCTAGAATAAGTCAATTTTGTTTTTGAGAAATTGTGATAGAAAATTGTGGAAAAATGCCTAATAGTTTATACTATTAATCAATTAATAAAGTTATCTTCAAATTAAGTGAGAATGAAAATAACCATTAGTTGCAGTCCTAGAGTGGAGAAGATATGAGAATATTTTAATAGTTTTATTGCAACACGTGACAAACATATGTTCCATACTTTTTGACAGGATTCGAAAACCCCAAAGCCCTTAACTTCTAAAATCAACATTTCTTCACAGATATATATTTTGCAAACACAAACAATGCTCACTTATCATTAATAAATCCCTAATCACCCATATTACAAGAGTTCATTCAGCTCTTCCTCACGTGGACACGTCCAACACTAGTATATCTGTCATACAGTGTTAAATATGCATCTTAAAAACATCAGTCATTAAAAGAGACTGGAAACCTTTTGTCTGGTCCACTGCATATGACTATTTTAATCACAGGATAAAAATACTATAACTCATTTACCGTTCACTTTTTAAGACACATCTTAGTTTGGTTATAAATATGCGTTAAATCTACCTGGTATATAGATATAAATCTCTAGACAACATGAACACTTATATTTTAGTCTTGAAGAATATTTAACACAATCTTAAATTTGACTCATCTATGAATAAATCATAAAGGCTGAAAGGGTTAGGATTAGGGTTAACACTGCCATCTAGAGGCTGCCCGCTGAAATAAAGTTTCCATGTCCCCTAACATGCCTTTCATTTTTAACTGTCAGTTTTAAATATGAAAAGTACCTACTTTATCAGTCAAGATCAATAAATGCACAGGAACTTGTACATTTACTTCTGACAACACATTCACACAAATCCTGGCATCCAAAATATTTTCAGAAATGATGTAAATACACTTGAAAATACAATGAAGCCGAGGATCTATTAAAAGACTCATGACTGGTATCGGGTTATTAAATGTACAGATGTATTCAGCCAGCAAGTAAAGCATTTATTGAAGCAAATCAAGGATTTTCCTCATACTGTCAATGGTGCGCCTAAAGACCTGATTGATGGTGTTCACAGTGCCCAAAAAAAGCAGGTATGCACATGGTGTATCCTTGCAGTAAAAGTACTATCCGGTGTTGAGGTTTATATTTTAGTATCGTCTTATAAATGCTGGACGACGTCCATCAACAGAAACTGACAGATGAAGTTGAAACGTCTGAACCTGCACAAAGTCAAAGACATTTTTTTTCTTTTACAAGAAACCCAGAACAACAGCATGAGTGAAATAGCATACAAGTGCAAAGTTCTGCCCTTAAAGCTTGATTGCGTGTTTTAAAAGTTTAATATTGACCAATCTCAAAGGGATTCACTGCTACAGTACTTTTTGACATGCTTCAGTAACGATATGACAAGGATCTGATTAAAAAAAAAAAAAAAAATAATTATTGATAGGAATCAAGCAGTAGCACATACATGATGGTGATGGCTGTGATGACGAGGATGATGATGATGCCTAAAGTGGCAGGTTGGCATGAGCACTGAATGACATCCTTTACAACTTGCGTCCTCAATAAATCAAATCACTAAAACCGTTTCACGTAGCATTAATGTTGTCAACAATACTACGCTTAATACATTTAAAAACACATGTTCAAGCATCAACTTTGTCAGACGCCCAACCTGCTGAAGTGCCTTTGAGCGAGACAACAGTGCCATTCTGTAGCTAACCATGTGCTTTGACCTCTCTGGAAGGGATAAGAGAAAAACAATTTCCTCATTACGGATCACTAAAGGGTCAGTTCATGCAAATTACATAAAACATACAGCATTTTGTGAGATCTAGCCTCGTTTTTTATGTGGCCAAATTGTGACATATCAATCTATGAAGTTCCTTCTGCAGCCCAAATATAATACAGGTTGTTTGTGATGCTCCCAGCATGTTAAAAACTAATTTCTCTTTCCAGAAACAATGTCCCAGCTGCTTTGGATAACACGCACACACCATACTCTGAACAGTTTTCATTGAAACTATTTTCTCCCTGAGAAAAAAGTGACAACTGTTAACAGCATGTTCTTGTTTGTCATTTTTTGTAATTTGAATGAACTGACCCGTTAGAGCAGTCGTTCCCAACCTTTTTTGTCTGAAGTTCCCCGACAGTCCTTTATAACTTTATATATTAACTACATAAAAATGCATGGATAAAAATATTAACTACATTTTTTTTTCTCTCCAACCAAGACATAGTGATCCTGGAATTGTTGATGTTTAGGTTTCGTCTATTTTTTTTTTTGTAGGTCGAAAGTGTCCATTCAACACCAGGAGCATTTCAGAATCTGGACATCGCAACAATTTCACTGATCATTTCCACTGTCTATTTCAAATTTTCTGCTCGCTTGCTGATGACTTTTCACCCACTCTCTACCACAGCAGGTGTTAAAACAGCCTCAGGTTGGTGTAAGCTGAGAATTGAAACTGTGACAATAAATGTACTTAAGAGTACTCCTGTAACACTGTGAGACTCACGATGGACAGTTGAAAAACGTATCGGAGTCGATGCAGCAGAACCAGAGTTATCACCTTTTTTATTACACACATTCTTCTTCCTCGTCAAAACATGGCGCCTACGTCACCCACAATGCAACTCAACCACTAAGAATTCGGGATTCAGGCGTGTTGTGCTAGCTGCTGCTAATGTGGCCTCGAGCCTGGCAAGCTCCCTTCTCTCTAACTCCACACCAACAGAGTGTTTTCATTTTCAAACTTCAGCCCCAACCAACGCTGACTCAGCAACTTTCACGTACGCAGTAGTACTCCCAGAGACCGGTAAACAGACTTTGACGTGTAAAAACAGTGGAGTTCCCCTTTAAGATTGGCCTCATACCAATTTGTGTTTGTTTTCCACAATTTAAGATCTAGAAAAGGCAAAGCCCCCCCCCCGGCAACTGGCAGAGGTTTGGTCACTTCAGCACCGTGGACAGCTCCTCATGATCCCATACTAAAAGCTGACCAAAAAGAACCACACTAGTCACAGAATCTGTCCACAAAAAAAAAAAAAAAAAAAGCATCACGTTTGCAGACAATACAAACTAAAAAGCACCTAAGTGAGAAGCTGTGCTTTCGGAGCACGATGTTGGATGCCACTTTCAGCTTTGGCATCCACATCCATCTCTTAAGCACATACATGACACCAGTATAGAAACACACAGGAACATCCCAAGTTAAATCCTTTGACTCTAAAACACACAACAGCAGTCACTGATTTATATAAAACTATTCAAATGACCAGTCCTCTAATTAATGTTGCAAAAAGGTACAAAGGTTTAGCTTATCAGGTGGGGAGCGTTCAACCTTAATTCAGAGAAGCAAAAATGAGTCCCAAGAGACGCTGGTACTAAACCAACCCTTTATTTACTCCCTACAAAGAAAAGTGAGCTGGGTCCCAGAAGGGCAGTGAGTGGAGTACGGTATTTTCTTTGGAACAAACAGCACTGCAGCACATCAGCTAATAGAGCCTGGCTCCCAGAGGGGAGCTCAATATAGGACACTTTTCCTCTTCCTCCACTTGAGCTATTAATACATCCAAACAAAAGAAAAGAGGCTTAATGAGGCAGCAACGGGGAACTCATGCGAACTAAGTTAGACAAGAGCTTTGCAGTGTTTAGATCCAAGGAGTCCAGCTTTTCATATGTGCAGTGGATCCTACTTTGCCATTTCTAGTGTGGCTGATGCTATGGTAGTAAAAGTACAGTATACTTACACCATGTTGCACCCTTTTAAGCGCCATGTTTA
The DNA here is from genome assembly GCA_036023855.1 of Gadopsis marmoratus. NCBI lineage: Eukaryota > Metazoa > Chordata > Actinopteri > Centrarchiformes > Percichthyidae > Gadopsis > Gadopsis marmoratus. The sequence goes on along the minus strand of JAVQJF010022718.1, from coordinate 33,735 downwards.
GACCAATTCGGTGAGGCCTTTTTGAAACGGCATAACCAACACAACAGCGAAAAGAGATGCATAGTTTTGAGCATGATAGTGTGCTGGATATGGATATTATAGAATCTTTGAATTGAAACACACTGTACGCAGTTACAAAATTACCTAAGCTAGAAACATCGAACATATTTCACCAGCTGGACAGAACAAACAGAAACCATGATGTATGAAGCATTTCTTTGCATATTTGCATGAAAGTAAAATATCTCATGCAGCTTAGAGCAGCTACCTTGAAGTTAATGCTTTGGTTCAGATTCAGAGTGCATTCCAATGGAAGAAGATGATGGAGTGTATCTAAATGCACACAGTAGTCCAACTAAGAATTTGTATCCTGATTTAGCAGGAGAAACTATTAGGCAGCTTCACAAACTGAACACAAATACCGCTGTACATGTCAACAGAATACAGTATTTCATCTATTACCATGGAAACAGACTAACGCATACAAAACAATTCACAGAGCATGGCATTTACTTGCCTAACTATCCTGGCTAACACCAGTATTGTAACATCGGAACATTACAATATTCAGGCTATTGTAAAAGGGGCTTTGGTCTTTACATCCACACACCTCAAACAGCAAAACTTCAAAGATATTCAAATGTGCAGGTAAACAAACTCACATTAAAATCAATTAGGAATCTGCCCCCAAATAAACACAGAAAAAGAAAGAAAAAGAGGTTGATGTTTCAGTTTACATCATGCACTGGGGACTTAATACTAACCAGATATCTGCCTCAAAGTGAGAGCTGTCACACAGTGCAAAGATCACCATTTCAGTCATGCAGTACAACATGGTAAATAGAGCAAGGGATGGTTTCAAAATAAGAGTTTGTCTGAGATCTGTCCTCAGTAACCTTTTCCATAAAGGGTAATTATTTAGCAGTGGTTTTAAGACTTACGGCAGTGACACAAGGGGCCACATTTAGCACTGTATCACCACCTATAACTCATAGGCTCAAACCTGTCCATTAACTGATGTTAGGGTTGGGCGATACGACGGTATATACTGTACCACGCAAAAGTAGAAATGTGTCCACGGGTAGAGATTTGGTGATACCTTTCCCACGATAGGAGCTACCCCTTAGTGTCTCTGCTATATATTCAGGGCAGGCTATGTAGCAAATCAGGGCTGAATTCCTGCATGATCTCACAAATCCAGATGCCTTGCAAGGTAACGTGATCTGGGCAGCAGGACTGCTTATCACGACAGCCATGATCCTCTAAGTTGGGTTGCCAACCGCCACAAAAGAAGAGTGACAAGAAAACATGGAGAAGGAGAGTGAAATTGTAAATACAGAGCATGAAGTACAGTACAGTTATTTTAAGCCATTTCTTAATTGAACAATTACTGTACAGTCACTTAAAATTACCGTGATAGAGATTTTTGGCCATATCGCCCACCCCTACCTGATTTTATTGCATTTTTTTGGCACATAAACCTTTCAATTTTAAAATAACTTTATCTTGTTCCATCTGAAAAGGAAGCCATTTAATGCTGCCCTTTGGCATCTTGGATGTCAAAAAAAAACTCAACCTCAAACGTCTTGACGCTTTCACCTCGCACTAAGCTGATCTGAATTTTCCATTTGGGCCATTCTGCTCAATCCAATTGGTTGTAGCGATAATGAGACAATTAAGTCCTATATTACACAAGACAAATCCACTGCTGGGCTAAATACTGACTTGAGGATCAGAGAATGTGGAACAGCAGCAATGCTGAGCCTTGAAGTAGTCATACTCCCACATCAGAGGCAAAAATAAGTCTAAATATAGCTCTTCTTGTGGGTCACATCCCCACAGGCAGCAGTACTCCCCATACAACAATAAAACCACAGATTTGGCTGAACATACTACATCCACATTTGTTTGTTCTTACAAAAAGATGTTTACACTTTTGCTTCTTTAATCCTTATGAACAAGGACATTTACTTTTTTGACCACTGTACACAGCTGCAGTTAATTCCCAAAAATTCACCAACCTCCATAAATAATCCCTTTGGTTACACAAATGTGACAAACTGCTTCACAACCATTAACAGTAGCTAATGGTGTTAATCTCTTCTTGCCTATAATAGTCTAACAATATCTACATGACTGTGTCTCAGTAACCTTCTTGCACTGATGAAACAACCATCAGACTACAAGGAAACAGTCTTTTGAGCTAATAGGGAAAACAGACACATACACAAAATGTCCTCTATTTGTTTTTTTTAAAAAGACTCACTGTATCCATTATTTCTTTTCAGAACAATCTGAACCGTAAATAAGTAAACAATATAGCTTATCATAAATAAATTTCAGTCTGTAAAATTCACATATAAATATCCTGCTCCATCTTGCAGACTTCCCAGAAAAGAGAAGGGGACCCACGCTTGGTTACGTCTGCAGAACGTTGCTTTTCTTCTCTCCCTTTGACAAAGAAATACAAAGCATCCATGGTGTAAACACTACGACTTTCCCTTTAAAACCTCCGGTGTCATCGACAAAGACACGTAGATGGAGCGGCCAGAGTAAGCTTCATGACGAGACTGAAGATGTCTCTCCATTGTCTGTCTGGACATGGGGCAGTAGAGCAGCCCTTTTCATTTTGGACACTGGTGACAACGTTTTCCTGGTCCAGTCCCTGATTGATACAGTCTGTGTGTGAAAGTGAGAGAGAAAGAAAAGGGATAGGCTATTGCTAGTGATGATTGATTGATTGATTGAGTGATAGATATTGAGGTGATGGTTGCTGCTCCTGCTGCATGCATGGTTTTGGAGACGTGCGAACGTCCATGCAATTGAGCCAGAGGCAGAGAGAAAGAGAAGGGAGCTGTCTCTACGCTGGTTCAAGCCATCTTGTAGTTTCGCATTCCTTTCGTGTCTCACTGTCTTTCTGAGAAGTGAAAGGCCGGATGCGCCGGTTGTTGCTCGGAGTCCGTTCCCAGGGTCACGGGTGTGTTGACAGGCGTGCTTTTGGAGGGCAGCGGGTTGGTGTCACCCCCCGGAAAAGTCTTCTCCTGAGACTGGGAGGAGGAGGACGAGGAATGAGTGCTCTCGCTGGAACTGCTGCGGGTCTCTGTGCTGGTACTCGTCTTTTTCATCTTCCTCCTCTTGGCCAGTGGCGCCTTATCCACCGTCTGCAGGCGGAAACCTTCCCGCTTGCATTTGTTAAATGCCTGGGACAAAAAGAAGGGTGATTGGTGAGCCAGTTAATAAGATTTCTCTGAATTATTCATTTTGCAAGGGATGCACTGATCCAGCTCTTTCTCTCCCAATACTGTGCTGATACTGCTCTGGTGAATTGGATGGGTGTATCCCTGCAGTTTCCCCATCTTTGGACTACTTGCAGAAATTGTGTTTTTGCCATGCATGAAATACAGTTTTACAACATTTCGTTTGGACTAGCGCTGCAACTGATTATTTTCATTATCAATTTATCTTTCGTTATTTTCTCTGTGAAACAATTCAAAACAACTATCAAATGATGAAAACGGTTAATCGCTTCTCAAACCCTAGCTGATTTCCTTAGATTGCTTGTTTTGTCTGACCAACAGTCCAAGAAAGACAAAGCAAAGTAGCAAAAATGAAAAAAATTTATTCTGGAACTAGGGAGCAGGTGATATTTTCGCTTGAAAAATGAGATAAACGATTAATTGATTATCAAAAAGGTCTTTAAAATATACATTTTCTGTTGATCAGGCCAATTGATACGAGTTTAAAAGTGGCTTCTTTACAGTCTATGAGCAGCAGCAGGTTGGCAGAATTGTTTAATTCAACCCAGATTTTACAACAGGAAGACCAAAGGTTCGGAATTCCTCACCTACATCTAAAACAAGCATGCATTGCTGGTCAGTTCTTACATTAAAGGTAGCTTTGACGTAAGTGTGGACAGAGGCAGTGGAGGAGCCAAGAATGTCCGGGGTCATGAGTGGGTTTGAGGACAGCTGGCTGTCGTCCTGGAGCCAGGCATTGTAACGTAGGCCGCACATCTTAATCCTCTTGTTTGGGTCCACCGTCAGCAGCTCTGGAGGAACAGGACACAGATAATTTACCTTTAGCGCTCTTAATACGCAAGTGTGAGGAAGTGAATTCCTCTCCAAGTAGCAGCTCAGTGACTGTGAGCTACTTTGTGTAACTGGCTGACAGGTCTTTTTTTAAAAGACACCAACCCTGCAACATTTCTAATGTTGGAAAGCTTCATTCACATCTAAAAATGAGTCAGAGGCCTGTATTTCCAATTACAATTAGTTGGAAAACACACAAAATCACACTATTAATCTTAGTACACCTGTACTTTGTATTTCTAAATGCAGGAGAGGGCATAACACAATGGTCTTTTAATGTTTTGCAATTACAATATTTTAGCCAATTTACATAAGATTCACAATATAGTGAAACAATTTGAAACAACATTAAAAACTTAATTATCTTATGAAAAAAATATAGCATATTTTAAGACACTGGATGTAACAACAAGCCACCTTGTATAAGGTCCTTGGCCTGCTCGGACACATTTCTCCAGGCCTCGCTTTCAAAAGAGAAGTCCCCCTGTTTGATCTTCTTCATGATCTCCTCAGCACTGGTGTGGGTCAGGCTCTTCTCCTGACACTGAAAAGGCACCTGGCCAGACAGCATGGTGTACTACAAACACAGGGAAAGCACGCAATCTGCTGTTACAACACCATGAATACAGTTTCCAGGCTTAAATATCTACACTGTAAATCTAGACATTTTGTACATTCAGCGTGGCACAGGAAATGCTACATGCATTGTTGGAATCATGTTTGGGAAAGTAACCAGGCATTAGTGTTATTACATATCTGCTGTTAAAATAACAACATGCTTTAGAAGAACTCTTAACCGATCACGACTGTCCACATTTCTCCATTGTTATGCTGCGTGTTGTTGACCGTGGTTGAACAAGCACTAAACAGAAGAGCGGTCTGTGCTCAGCTGAATGAACAGGATACACTCACCTTGGCCTGCTCTATACCCAGATTTCTCACTAAAATGACAGTAGCTTGGAACAGCCCTTTAGGCAGTGGAGGATCTGTCGTGCCCTGATCTCTCCCTCCCTCTCTGTGTTGGCTCACTTTGCTTCCAGGACATTGTGCACACAGCTTGTCAGTAGCCATTTCATCAAAGCTCCATGAGGTACACTACTCCCATATCCCCCCAGGGGGCGACGGTACAAAACAGCACTTCCACAGAGAGCCCAGGCTCTTTAGGGATGGCTGGCCAAATATAGAAATCTCTCTCAACTCTCCGCCCTATCCTTCTCCTTCTCCTTTAAATATTCCTCCTTTATGCAGAAAAAGGTTCAATTAGGATGACATTTCTGCAAAGGGGAAGCAACAGCTCATATGAGCGCAGCCTCAACCAGCTCTGAGAGCCAGGCTGCTTGCTCTTCCCTTGGCAGTGAGCGTTTAAAGTGCACTGAACAAGAGAGGGGAGATGAGTACCATGCGACGCAGATACAGCGACACATGCACACACATACATGTATGTGTGTATGAAAACCCCCCACCCTACTACACACACGTGCTCATGCATGCATGCACACACAGAGAAACTACAGTACAGTAAAAAAATTTGTTAAAATCACAGCTGATTGCTTCATCAAAATGGCCTGCAGCCGATGTTAAGTCCATAAACTGGATAACATCAACAAATCAACACAGTATGGAGCTCGTGATTAAACATTTATTTGGTTTTAGAAATGCTTTGGTTAACAGTATTAATGAAAAACAACTTTAAAGTGCAGCTTGGAGCTGTGGATTTTGAAAAGATTTTTTATGAATTATACATTTATATAATCAGGTCACTTTCCTGGGGCATTGTGGGAAGTAGGCCTATACTTGTTAAGAATACTGTGCAGTTATACATAATGATGCTCCTGAATAGAGCTAATCAATGATCTGTTATTTAGCCTTTTTCCTGACTGAGCAGCATTAATGTCATCAAACTGAAACTGAACTTTGATGTGGGATGTAATTCTGTATCCTCAGTCATTTTTAACCTGATCACATCAAATATGAAACAGCATAAAGTAAACCACCTTTGCTTATGGGTTCGAGGGTCAAAATATTTGGTAATTTGCCAAGAATGCTATATTAAAGTCTACAGCCCTATCAAACTGTATAATGTACTTTCTTTTTGAGACAGTCAGAAATGGTCTTACCATGTGACTGAATCTTAAATTATTATGGTGTATATTATAAATTCTAAATTATGAATGTAAAAGTTAAATCCCCTGCATTTTTGCAGATGTGGATAAGTTTGTCAAGTAGACCAACATCAGTGACCATTAACCATCATTAGGATTAATGCTGCCACTAATGATTATTTTCTTTATTGATTAAAGCATTTCTTCCATTAAGTGAGTAATCATTCCTTTAGTTAAAAAAAAAATGGGCATCCGAAGTTAGCAGATCCCAAAGTGATGCTCTAGAATTGCAAAGAAAGCAAACAAATATTCACATTTTAAAAGCTGTAATCAGCAAGTGTTAATTGTTGCATTTTCTTATTTTGTATAAAATACGATAACTTACTTAAATCACAGATTAAATCACTTAATCATAATGGTCACAAGTTAACAATTAACTAACCAGTTGTTTCAGAACTAAGTTGAAAGTTATATTCTTCTCTTTGAAAAAAATACGCCAAAATAAGTTTGATTTCCTGTTATAATGTTTACATATAAAGTTCAAACTGCTGTAAAATAAAATACCTGTGGAAGTGCTGAGATAAATGGGTGCTGACAAGGTCCTTTTCCCTCAGGATAATGTTGAGTTAAATAATATATGATTCTCCATCAGTCCCACTACCAGAATTTAGTTTTAACCGGAGCACGATTCTGTCGCCCCACGCCCACTCACCAGAATGACCCCCAGGCTCCACAGGTCACAGGACTCATCGTAGCCATCATATTTGAGTATCTCTGGTGCTGCGTACTGCAGGGTGAAACAGGGAGTCTTCAGGAGCTGATTGTCTGGTGGTTTGAGGCGAGCAAAGCCAAAGTCTATGATTTTTATCTCGGAGTTCTCACTCTCGTCTGTGAAGAGCAGGTTCTGCAAAGCAATTGGAGACATGGACAGCAATCATTTCTTTCAGCTCAGCAAAACTGGTCCACTCAAAAAGAGCTTGCTAAATTGGACATCAAGACTTGTCTGACCAGGTACTTTTGACCCATGTTAGAGTCAAACAATTTTACTCGTTTTGTAGAAGATTGCAGAGTCAGAATGGCAATACGAGAGATCACATGAAGTTCAGAAAAGCACAGTCATTCAACAGTCTGTTTTTAAAGCTTATGATCCAGTGTGTTTGTATTCATCACAAAGACACAAACTGTGCTCAGACAGGCAGGAATTTCTAGTAGTAGTCCTGCTGAATGTATGTCCAATACCTCCGGTTTAAGGTCCCTGTGCACAACTCCCACGTCGTGCATGTGACTGACCGCTGACACCAGTTTTCGCATGATGCGACTGGCCTCTGTTTCGCTGAAATGTTGCTTTCTGCGGATCCTCTCCAGCAGCTCCCCTCCACCGAGTAGCTCCAGAACCACGTACGTGTGAAGCTACAGCAAACACACAAAGATAACATATTTACACTTCTCACCGACCTCGGCCACACCCATTTCCAGCCTTTTAAGTCTTTGACACACTCTAAAATAGTATAGCAGATGCAGACATTCCTATAGGTTTCACAATTAAAACATATATTCAAATGTTTTCTAATGTATAATAAATCTTGCTTTCACAGCTTGAACTGCAAGTTGAAATAGCTGAATGCTAACGTGTGAAAGAGTGAAATGTTTTATGCACAATAAATATATCAAAAACAGCTCATCCTTGATCCCATGATGGTAAGATCAAACCATAATGGTATTGAGTAAAAGTGAAAAGGGGCCAAACAAAGTGGCATGGGAATAATGTGTCTGGGCAGCAGGGTAGAGTTTCTCATTAGCGCTGGGTCTGGGGAACAAAGGCAGGACTCGGTTGAGGCGAGGCGAGGCAGCGCTGCTTTGATCTGGGTCACAGGCCTCTGAGGTACAGTAATAACCCCACTGAGCTCATCAGGACTAAAGTGGTGCTCCTGGGCTTGAAGGACCGGGGCTAATGAACCTGTACACAGTCAGCCACACGGACCTTCCCAATAACCGAGGTAAGCTTCAGGTGGAACACATGCACACTTAGATTGGTTTGAGTGTGAGGCTCGATTAGCAACACAAGCAAATCTTGGTGGTTTTCTATTCAATGGTACAAAAATGGATGTTGTACAGCTGCAGTTTAAAAATACATTTGGTGTGAAATATCGAGTACACAGAGAGTTGTTTATGGGACAATACATGAAGAGATAGACAAAGACCTTGAGGGCTCAAACCTTCCTCATTAATCTGCCTTGGTCCAGTTCCAGGACTTAATAAGGCTGCAGGCTCCACGGAAAACCATGCAAAACAGAATTTATGGTGGCGAATGTAATCTTACCTGGTCGTGGTAAATTTCATGCAACTTCACAATGTTAGGGTGGCCATCGCAGAGCTTCAGGGCCGCAATTTCCCGCTGAGTCTGTGCCTCCATCCTACAGCAAACACAAGCAGGAAACCAGATAACTGTCACAAAATACAACATAAATACACACATACACAGCAGAGTGAGAAATTGACTTGTCAGAGGGCAGTTTTTGTATGCTATATCGCTAAGTTGTCTCATCTTTAATTCAGAGGCATTTCCATCCATTTTTATTTATTTTTTATTATTTAATTCCACCTTATGCACATTGGTAAAACAATGTGGTGTGAGTAAAGTGTGATTTACTTCCCAAACGTGCCTGTTTGGATTTCAGGAACATGTGTTTGTGTCAGGAGGATTTCCCCCCCTTATTAGAGCCATAATAATTGGTGCCACACTGTCAGTGGAGGAGTGTAGTGTAGGACTGCAGTCAACACACATGATCAAAGCTTATTACATTTATCCAGCCCACATCTGGCAACCATACACAGAGTGATAAGGCAAATACAATCTGAGAAATTATGTAATCAAGTCAAATTATGACATTGTCTTTGCATTCATCAGTTTGGCAGAACATTTCTAACTTTTGTTTAGAGTTGGCGGAAAACAGTCCAATTCTGCCAGGGAGAGGAGGAGGGTGGCCGACTGATTTATCCGGTCAAACTACAAACATCACACATCCAAAAGCATCTGGGTTGACCAGCACATCTGAGCAAGCTGGCTGCGAGCTCGTACCTCTTGCTGACAATCTTGGCGGCGTATTTCTGCCCAGTCTTCTTGTGTGTGCACCGTCTGCAGATGGAGAAGCTACCCTCCCCCAGAGCACTGTCCCTCAGGTCCATCTCATAATTCATATAGAAAGGCGAGTCCTGCGGGTTGTCGAATATACATGTTAAGTGTCACCAAAGTGTCCAGTAATTAAAAAATGACCTGAATGTTAAGTCTTAATCAAATGGTCATGAAAAAGTGTGATATATGTATGTTGATTACAGTAAGAAAAGATTTCGTACACCAGATTTAATACTATCACAATACTTGGGTGCTGATTCAATATGTATCGTGAAGTACTGCGATTCAATATTACAATTTATCACAATTTCTGTTTGCTTTTGTTAACACTTGACTGTGGGAAAAGGTTTAAATCATACACTTCTGGAGACTGTATATTGTGAGTCATGTATCCAGTCTTTCAGAGTTTTATTTCAGCAGCATCATTGCTATACTGCATGCATATAAAAGTGGTGTGCCGAGCAAATAAAGTTGCCATTTATTGAATATGATCTCAGCTCCAAAGCTGCTTTTATCTTTTCTATGGAGAATAATATAACTACTGCTGTTTGGCTTACATTACACAGATCATGTCCTTGGTACACTTTTCTTTACATTCCATGTTATGTCTCATTCCCCTCACAAAAGTCATAATTCATGTAGGTGAGGAATAAACAGTCTTTTATGTGTGTGATTTCATGCGATTATAAAATTCAAACTTGTTGCTGTTTTGTGATCATAAAAAGTGTTTTCTTTATTACGTATATCACCACACAGTGATCTGCAGCACTTTGAGGAACACAGTAAACTTCTCTTGTTGTGCAATGTTGTCAAAAAGAATTTGCATACAAAAAGAAAAACATAGAAGTGGTAAATGTACATAGAAACCAATTGGAGCACACTGTTGCCTGACTGTTTGGCTGAATCTTCCCCTATCTAAAGTGTGTAAGCACTAAAGAATCTAAGCAGGATATGAGTTACATGCAAGCCAAAATGCTGATTTTCATTTTATGACAATGTAATACCCCAGCACTTTGTTGACTAATTAAACATAGCTAACATAGCTAAAAAGGTTAGACTGAAAAGCATTAAAATGATTAATCATAATCCCTACCACCAATATAAGAAACCTGATAACAAATCTTCAAAATGGCTTTTGTGAAACTGCTCAGTTTCCGATCACTTAAATCAACACAAAATCTCTTCCTCCCAGGATGTTGATGAGAAAGCTTGAAACCCAATGAGCGCACTAAAGGCAATGCACCTACCTTCTCAAAAATAATTTTGTTGCATTCATGAACAAACATTAAAAAAACAAGCTCATGCCTGAAAACTGAATCTCGGTGAAGTAAAACGTAAAAAGTACAGTAGATAAAAAGGATAAAGTGGAATGGAGAGGAGGGAGAAGTCTCATCTGTCTGTGACAGCAGCCATTAGCTTAAGTGTGTTTGTACAGGGGGATCCAAGCCCATTCATCTTACCTTCATCATGGCGCTGCGGGCCACCGCAGCAGAGCCTGGCCTCTCAGAGCCCCCACACAGCTGGACAGGATCGTCCATCACCACATTCCTCTTAAACAGGATGGAGGGGGCCATGAAAGAGTAACCCTGCACACAGAGACACATGCATTCTAAGTGTTTACATTTTACAAAGACTTAGTCAGCATTGGACTATATGGACAGATGGAAAGGAAACATCCATTGCTGCAGTTGACAGCCTCAGAAAAGAATGCAGCATTAAAATCCCCCTAATTAATCTGTATTCTGTATATTATAGACATTTAATGTATGTCATATTTTTTTCACATTTACTGTAAAACTTAAAATTGTTTTGCATTGTGCATTTTTCTTCAAATGTTTGCATCTCACCAGTCTGTCAGCTCCACAATAAACCCAATCCTGTTCATTTGTGAGTGACAGTGGCTGTCCAGCTGTTCCTATTGTTAGACCTGTCATTGTGGAGCACTGCCTGCTTAATTCCAGCTGTGGAGAGCCCAAAGCTTTGAGTTGGCATTAATCTATCTTTCCCTTTTTCACCGACACACACACACAGCTGTGTGGTATGTAGTGACAGCCATGGATGGACGGAAGGATGGATGTTGAATGAATGAGATGCCCTAAATTGCCGGGCTTGAATATTTGATTGCTCTGCTGTGAAATTACATCTTGGCGCTCTTAATGCAATTTTAATTTTGTTTTGTGAGGCACCGTGGGGGAGCAAGTGCACGGTTTAAAACTGAGATTGCTGTCGTTATCTCAGAGATTGCTAGGCTTGCAAATTATAAAGACCACAAAATTTCAGACTATGTGAATGGCAGCTGAGAGCGAAAAAAGCCAAGATGAAGTTGGCAATCAAAGACTGAAGGCGTAACCGAGACAGACGTGGTGATGCTCTCAAAGTGTAACCTTTTATTCCATGAGAGAAGCCCGTTAATGGATCTATTGATCTACCGAGCTCAAGGATCCAGAAGGCAATCAGAGTTGAAATTTCATGCAATACATCAGACAGCCATCAGCTGGCACAGAGCTGTGGGCCATATTATGGTTCAAAGCTACATCAAAAATAGTCATTCACATCTGTTACTTCAATAAGAGCTGCATATGGCAGCAATTACTTCAATAAAAGACCCTTTAGTCAATTTGAATACCAGTGCACACAGACAGACTCATGTTGACTTACAGCAACCTTTTGAGGACATTCAAAACTTCACTTGATTACTTCAATTGCTGTAGAGTATGTCAAATATAGTCACAGGCAAAAAGTGGATAGTGGATAATGTATAATGCAATTTTTCATCCGTGTCAACATGTCACACTGGCAGCAACCAAATCCCAGACAAACATCAGTGTTGTCCTGTGCGGTGGCCTGCAAGGAGCACAAAGGAATGTTCCTGTGTGTGAACAACAAGACAGCGAGTCACAACAAAAAAACACTCTGGTTGTCTGTCATCCCCCAACAGCCTCCCACCTGGAAGATGCGGTCACAGTTCTGAGGCAGAGCTGCAGGAGAGTAGGTGGGGTCCATCTCTGTGAACTCTTCTGCAAAGTTGCTGACATCCAGCTCATCCCGGATCACTGGCTTGAAAGGGGCAGGCACCTTCTTAGCTGCCAAGTCCTCCCAGTTAATTTTCTAGAGTTGGAAAAAGGAAAAAACATTGTGGTTCGTCCCCATCCAAACACTCAGTTTCCCTAAATGCTGCTAACTCAAAGCAGCCCCATTATGTATAGTAACAGCCCACCCTGCCATTTAGCTTTTCTAAATATTGTGAATTGTTCAGGACAGGCAATGAAATCCACCTGGTAAAATGGGTGTTTTTTTATATTCTCTGCTCCATCAGGACCAGAGCCCAATCTCTTCTTTGGATCTTTGATGAGGAGCCGCTGGATGAGGGCTTTGGCCAGTGGTCCCATATCTTTGGGGAACGGAGGATCCTTTTTGGAAATCCTCCTGTGGTGTGCGAGACAGATATGGTCAGTGTTGTAGAGACAGATTATAACTGAAGGATAGCTGAAAACTGTGGCTGACGATCAGGGAGAATCCATACTTGGCAATGTCTGTGTGTGAGTTCTCATCTCCATCAACGGTGAAGGGTGATCCACCAGTCAAAAGCTCGTACATCAACACGCCGAGGCTCCACCAGTCCACCGCCTGGAATGCATGAAAGCACCCACCCGTGACTTTGGCTTAACGGACTAAAAGACAAATCTCACTGTAGAGCACACACATTCAGGAATACATAGAGGAGAGCCTGGGCTGCTAGATTTGATAGAACAGAAGATAGCATAAAAGATTAAACTGCAAATTACCTTGTCATGTCCAGACTCTCCGCCTTCCACAATTTCTGGAGCCATATATTCAATGGTGCCACAGACAGAAAACGCCCTTTCCATCTGTTTCAACAAAAGCACAAATGCATCGATAAACACATTTTAGTAAAAAACAGGATGTTATGGCCGGGGCCACACTGTCGACTTGACAGCGCATGTGCATCACGGAAGGTCTTGCTTTTCATTTTGGTGCCCATGTTAACAGGTTAGAGCAGCCACACAGCCCAAAAAAGACAAAACGTTTTTTTTTTTACTCCCCAGTTACAATTGAGCACAAGCCTCAATTAGTATTTTTCTGTAACAGTTAAAGGTCCCCTGTGGTTGGTTGACCTCTAATAGGGCCATGGATTAGTTTTTCTACGAGTGAGTCCCCATCTTGTTTGTCTCATATATGCACACACATGCGACGCCATAAACATTCCTGACGATGTTTTCACACTTTCCGACTGACCTACAGGTGGCAGTAATCATAGGTGTAGTGCTGCCACAGCGGTTCACATTATCCTGTTTACATTCTTTAAGTGCTTAAAGATCCAATTATTTCTAAAGTATATGACATGCAAGAGGGCCAATATAAATAAATGCAATGGAGCAAATTGTCATTTAAAGGTGTGTTGATTTATTCACGATGTCAACTCATGCACAGAGCAACATGTAAGACAACATTCCACCTTGAAAGATGCCAGTAGCCTTTGGAGAAAAAACTATTTCATTCACTATGCCGCTCAGTCGCTAACATCAGCTAATAAAGTTGAAAATACAGCAATCAATCAAACCTTATTTGTAAACCACCTTTTATACAGGTTAGTGCAGGCAAGGTAATTGCTTCACAGATGACTGACAAGCCAAACATACTTTCATTTTTAGGAACAGATGTTCGGCTGGTTTGTAATATTCTCAGTGTGATGAAACTATTCTTAAAGTCAGTAAAACATTTCATCATGTGGTCACTAATGCATGTAAACTTGCCACCATAGGAACAGTGGTCACATAACCTTTGCAAATGTTTAATGAAGAAGTCACAATCACCTGTTAGACCTCAAAGACACAAATAATGCATTTTGGTGTGTAACGCTGAATGTAAACATAACATTTGCTTTCAAGAAAACTCCACATGGCACCTTTAATATTCATGACTAAATGAGCAACAATTTAAATTCATAGAGGTCTCTTTATTGGGAGTTTAACACTTGAAAAACTCATAATCTGATTTTATATCTAATAGTGTGTTCAAGTAAGATTTGCTCAGAGGAAAAAAAGCTAATTTAAAAAAAAAATGTTTTTGAGGGCCTTTCAGGAAAAAGCAAAATGCCAGTTTTGGTTCTCAGACATTTAAGTCCATCAGCTTTAACACTCCATCCTCAGGGTGGAAAGGGTTGAGAGGCTTTAACACATATTGTTGAGACATACTGCACCTGATCAAATTCTTTACTGAGGCCAAAGTCTGTGAGAACTATATGACCACTTGAATCCAGTAGAATATTCTCAAGTTTCAGGTCCCGATAGACAATTCCAAGCTGCAACAAGAAAATGAGAGAGGGACAAGTGAAACATGAAGCACGCAAGCAGCAAAAAATAACTACTGAACAGACAAGAGGCCTTGATTGTGTTGAATCTGGGGGTTACCGTGTGTAGATGTTCTAGTGCCAACACAATCTCTCCACTGTACAAGGCTACTTCTTGCTCCTTAAATCGCACCCTTTGCACCAAATGTGTGAAGAGCTCCCCACCATTTACATAATCTATAATGGAAGATAATCATGCATGTCATGTTTCATCCAAAATAAATTGATTAGTTTTTCTACAGGGAAGGTAAATTTCTGTTTATGTCACTTCATTCAGCTGGTAAAAATCCATTTCTTTCCCTGGGTTAAAGACAAGCATTAACCTTTTCTTTTCTTTGTATAAACTTAACACAGATGAGGCAACCTGCAGCGCATGAAAGGCAGTTTCCTATAACATGTCCTAACCGAGAATGAGGTGCAGCTTGGTATCCGTCTGGAAGGCGTAGTGAAGTGTGACGAGGAACGGAGACTGGCGGATGTGCTCCAGCACTTGCCGCTCCGTCCGTGTGTGTTCAGCAGTCTTTGCCTTTTGTACAATAGTGGCCTTCTTCAAAACCTTCATGGCATACAGCTTCCCTGCATCATGACCACTCACCTTCCTCACCAGGAACACCTTGCCGTATGCTGATGGTTAGAATAAAGAAAGAGAGGTCAAGGTTCAGTGCAGAGCAGAGGCTTAAACAGACATTACCGCTATGACATGCTTACCATTGCAAAAACACACAACAATATCAGATGTCAGACTTGCATGCAAGCTATCATATAAATGTCATGTTCTGTTCAACACAGAGAGACTGAAGTTGAGTTTTACTCACCTCCTGTGCCTAGCACCTTTAATAGCTCAAAGTTTTCAATGCCCACTCGCTCTACATGGCCCGTCAGGTTAGCTGAAGTCAGAGCAAAAATTAAATATTAAAGGACAATCAGATAAACCACTCAATTCATAAAACAAAACAAATGTGACCTGATTGATAAAATACTACAGAAAAGAAATAAACAGCATGTTACTGGAGAGAACATGTATTCCCTTAGGGGGTCATTCACGCTCAGAATTATATGCATAAATCTCCCACCTACCATGACGACTCGCTGGAGAATTAGCATGGCCTACAGGGTATTTACTCATAATGGCAAAAGACTATATACTATAACCAAGACATTAAAGACGTGAATAGGACGCAGATCATAGTATAAAAGTGAAGGGTCTAGCTCATTTAAAAAATGTATGATAAGTATCTAGACCACCTTTAATCCTGGTCCTTCTCTACAGTGTAGCTGTTTCTGCTCCTAAATGATAAAAAAGGTGCCAAGATGCTTAGTTATCCAGCAGGCTAACGAGCAGCCATTTCAACGATAAAATGACCCGCCTCTAGTCAAAATCAGTGAAGGCATTCTCATTGTCTATTCAGTGCTGTTCATACAGCCAAGTTGTAAGTACATTTGGAACCGGTTAGCGGTTTCGAGCCATTGCTGTCAAAAGCTGCAGACCCTGAACACCAGAAAGCACAGGCCTTTTATTCTGTAACTGGTTCCCACGTTCTAAATAATGTATTCTTCCTGAATTTTATTTTGATACAAGGAGATTTTCAGCCATGACGCTTTGAGGTCAATGAAGTGAAAAGGGCTGGAGAAGTGGGCTTTAAACTGGAGGATCACCGATATAAAATGCTGGACCAGTTAGGAAAGTCTGTGTGGCGTTTAAATGGACACAGAGCCAACAGCAGCAGACTGGCAGCACTGGGCATCTTGCAATCAATCGATTGTTTGATTGTAAAAAAAAAAAAAGGTGCAAAAACTGCAGCCATAACGCATGCATAACCAATTCTTCACTCTCTCAAATATGCAACCGTGTGAGATAATCTTCCATGCGACTGCAAGCAAACTTGCTACACTAACCCACAAAAGGTCATGAGCTTCCATCAAAGATCGTCAGTGAATTCGACACACGCCGTCCGTGACTCCTTGTGTCTTTCTGACACCACGGTGTCCCAGGACAGCTGACTGGGCAGCACGCGCTCTGAAGACGTGCATGTCTGTCGTAGTGAACACAGTCCACCTGTCTCACGCCCTGGAAATAGGCTACTGCGCAATTAAAACGGCTGGTTTAATCTTTTCCGCTGCTCCTCCGGTTACACGCGAGAAGGAACGCTGCAGCAATTAGGCCGGTCGAGTGGATGCTGTGTCGTCTCAAAGCACCAGCACCGTCCTGCACATTCGACGTCGGGAGGCTCAGGTTGCATCAACGCCATTGTGCAGCTCACCGTGCCGAGGCCAAGTCTGATTTCAGTGTTTGTTAATAGGCTGACATAGGTGTCCAACCAGGCGATGCATTACTGCAAGAGCAGGTGGACGGACCGCTGTCTGTCTCGGCTCCACCGAGTCAAACGCTGCCACAGCACGGGTCCAAAGAGGGTCAAAGTGCTGCGGGGAAGTTAATGCCTGTGACAACTAGACTGACTGCATATTTAGGGCAGGGCAGTAAAAAAAAAAAAAGGGGGGGGGGGGGGTGGGGTAGTATAGTCATGTTTCAGCCTGAACAGCGGCATCGTGTCGCCATAAACTTCATTCAGCACTGGACTCGCCACTCTGCCCAGAACAGCCGCCCTCGCCGGAGTCTCCGCCGTGAATATTTGGGAAACGTCAAAAGTGAACACAACTGCGTTTCCTGTGATCCTTTAGGGGCCGTGTTCCGAGACGTGTCGCTCGGGGTGACCGTGGCCAACGCACGCGCGCACGCACCAGAGCCAGCGGGGTTCACGCGCAAACGTTACAATTTGACCTCGAGGGTGACGTTCAACAGTTGCCTCGTTGCCAAGGCTTAGCCGAGGGGCGATGCACCCGTCTACCACCTGCACCCGGTTCGTGCGCAGAACCATGTCAAGCTAACGTTCGCGCTTGTGACTTGACAGCGCCGCAGCTGCGCCCGCTGCCCGTCGGCCCAGGACGGGTTCGCTGCGACGACAACAAACCCAGGCGACAGCAGGAAGAACCAACTCATTCAGCAGCGGAGCGTTGCGTTAAGTGAAGGCGTGGACACGATATCTGCCGGCGGGCTCGTTTAGCCGAGTGGCGCGCCAACAGCTAGCTTAAGCGAATGTCATTTACCTGGGCTGGCACAATGGCAGCAGTTAGCTAACGTCGGCGACAGCGGTCTGGTGACGTGGACGGTTAGTTTGCGTGAGTTAGCAGCACCGCCTCAAAGGTAAAAAAAAAAAAAAAAGCAGAGTCGGCGAACGACACAGCCATTTTTGGACGTGAGTAACGTTGACGTTGATGTTAGCGCTCACTACAGAAGCCCCACTGCCGCGGACAGTCGGTTCTTCCGAGCTAGCCAGCTAACATCCCCCCCAGGGCGCGTGTCTCCCGGAGACAAACGGCAAGTAAAGTTTAACCAGCTCGCAGCGAACTCACCGTTTTTCAGCTCGTGTTTCACAGTAAAGAGGTCACCTTCTCTGGAAGACCCCTCCATCGGGGATGGCATCGTAATCTCGTGCTCCCAACTGTGTCCAAAGATGCGTTTCACGCGAGGCTTTCGGCGCCCGGCAGGCTCATTGTGCAGAGGCTCAATTATTAAGTAAGATACTTAAACGCCCGGTAGTCGGGCGCCAAACTTCACAGACGTGTATTGCCGAACGTTGCCAGTAAACGCAGCAGCAAGCAAGCCCAAACGAAACACTTGCCTCTTCCAACACACCAACCCGACCACTACCTTCGCAACCACACAGTCCCTCCTCGCCGATTGGGGTTGCTATGTGAAAATCTGACCTCTGATTGGACGTTTTCGTGTTAGCGACAAACGTGATCCCGCCTTCCTCAAGAGAACGGTGCTGCCTTCAAATGTCCCTCGTACACGCTTACGTCGAAGGTCAGCGGTGTAAACAGTGCAATCAATTTCGCATAAAAAAAAAGAAACATCCACGTTAAGAATAGAATACTAAATACAACATGTGATGCGCTATTCCTAATTGCACATAACTGCATCGGTAAATAATCCGGTGACATAGTACTACTATTAAACGTACTACTTTTACTTAAGGCAAAGATCTCACCCTTGCTAGCTCTGTTCAGTCAATTAACTAAAGGTAATTACCTTCATGAAACGCCTTTAAATGTTTCAACAGCAATTAAGAATATCTTATTTTGCCACAGTGAAAAGTTTACAGTGGTATGAAACAGTAAATTATTAGGCAAGACAGGCAGCAGAGCCTATCTCGAAATGAATCAGTTCCTGTTAGTTGAGGTTAAAACATCTGAGGTACCAGAGATTAAGAACATGGTTACATCACAAGATTAAGTGTATTTGGTTATTTTCATTTTTAGTTTATGTTATTTTCATTTGAGGCAACAGTGAAATGTGCTCGTTTCACAGGGCGTCTTATAAGCGTTGACTTGCCATAGACAAAAATGCTAAATAATGCAAAGTATAAAGAATAAAGGGACTACAGCTTTGTCATCAATCTATAATTATCCAGCCTAATAACCTAATAACCTATAATATGTCCAACCTAAAACCTGGAGTAAACTTTCGTAAATATGTTGGCGCAATTTCCCAAAAAAGAGGTCAATGCAATGTAATTCACCAATTTGTACACGAGGTGTCACCTTTGTGCTGTCATCTCTATAAGATGTAGGAAGGAACGTTCACAATATGTGTGTAGTGTGTAGCAGTGGTGGAAGGAATATGCCTACTTAAGTATAAGTACCAATATAATAATGTAAAAACTACTTAATTACAGTCCAAACTGTTGCAGAGACGTGCAGAGTTGATAGCTGTGAGAAACAGCTTGCGGTGGGAATAACCGAAACGGAAGATTCATTTATACAAACCTAACAACATATATACAAAACACTCAGACGTGTTTTTTGTGCGTTAACTGTTGAATGTTCAGGACGTGAAGCTTGCTCAGAGAGTTCAACACACGCTGAGTTAAATTCAGAATACCAACAGAATAAAGAAAAAATATGAAATTTAAAAGCGTATATATTGCTGATACAGTTCATGTGACCGCAGCACCTTGTCATATGATGAGATGGGCTTAATGTAAGAACCTGTATCGTTACAAAAGATAAGCTTAGCATCACCTTTTCAAACCTGAATGTGTGTAGAAAGCATTTGCCCTGAAGGATAGGGCAGGTTAAATAAAAAAACCAAAGATCTTTCCAACATTTGTAGCAGTCTGAAATCACTCGAGCTGATCTCTGCCTCCGCCTCGTGGTAGCACGCTGCTATTGCTTTCAGTTAATCTAATAATCATACTTTACATCGCAGGTTCTACGTATGCACACACCGGTCAGCCATACCATTCAGACAGCACGGTCACCCTGACCGGTCCGCGGCCAGATGTTTGGTTTCTCATCAGGCTTTGGGAAGTGGCCGCGTTACGAGGCGTTCTGTAGTCCTTGAACGTCCAATGCGCCGCGAGTTCCTCCGAGTCCGCCAATGGTATGCGGGCGTATGTCGTGAAAGCCAATCAGCTCCTGGTCCGATTGATTCCAGGAAGTGGCGCAAAGTCACCAATCTTGCCGTCTCCTCTCAAGTACCAATGATAGCGCTTGATAGCGGGCTAGCTCGTTTCACTGACCTCCGCTCCCAAGATGGCTGGTGTCCGAGCCCTTGGTGTTCTTTCCAGATTGACGTCAAGGAGATATGCGCTCTTCACAGGTAGAAACGACACAAAGGCCCATCGCGACGTATGATTCCGAAAACGCAGGGATTTGCTGCGTGTGTCGCGTCTGGGAAAATAGCTTGTTAGGCTAGCTGTTAGCTCCGAACGATGCGGTGGTGTGGCAGTGCTTCTTCACACAACATGATCGTTTTGGGGTTTTTCCTGCAAACGTATATCCCATTGAGAGTTTTAACAAGAACATTCCTTGTACGTGGAGCCTGCGAACGTTTTGTTTTAGCGAGCAAACTTTGAGCGTAAGTCAAAAGTTGCTACGTGCGCCAGCTAGCCGGCTGCTACGGAGTCGTGTCAGTTGACGCGGGGGCGGGGGCTCGGTTCAAAATTTAAGTTTTACATCAGACTGTTTGCTTCCACTTTTTGACTGAAAATAGGTCCCAGGCAAGACAGTTTAGACAGGGATTTGGAGAGGTGTGCCATTGATCCGACATTGTGATGGCTACTGCTGCCCTCTGCCGGTATGAACGGTAGGCGGAGAATGTAGGTGAAGGGTCACCTTCCACTGGATTACACAGCATGGCTGTCTGAGGTTATGGCAATATTCTGTAAACGACACATTTCATGTGTATGTTGTGTGAGGAATTTTTTTTGTTTACCTACAGTTTTTAGGGTGTAATGTATTGTTTTTGTGTGTCTTGCATGTTTAATATAAGTTAGTAACTTGCTTACTGTCATTTTTCTTCTTGCAGGCGGTAGTTTTCGGACTTTCTCTGTAGCTCCTGCTATGCTGGGTAATTCCAAAATGACTGCACAATTCATATAGCATGTGTAAAAACAGGTCAGCCTGCCCCAGAGGCACAATTACTTTCTCGCTGTCTGTACAAAATCTCCCTTTTCCATTTTCAGCCCGAACACACGTGAACTATGAAGTCAAGGGCGATGTTGCGGTTGTACGCATCAACGACCCAAACTCCAAGGTGTGAGCCCATGAGAAATGAACGTGACCGTTTCCACCTCTGAACCTTTGCGGATGTAATGTGAACGTAATGGCCATTTCACCTTCCAGGTTAACACGCTGTCAATCCAGATGCAAAAAGAGATGGCAGAAGTGATGAGTGAAGTGTGGGCCAACAGCGCTGTTCAAAGCGCTGTCCTCATCTCCTCAAAGCCGGGATGCTTCATTGCAGGAGCTGATATTAAGTACGCGAAATCTCATTGCTGAAATTTGTGTGTGGAACTTCTGTGCAGCATAATTATATGGTTATCCTTCTATATGTGTGGTCTCAAACGAAAAGCAAGGTCTTGTATTATATTTGAATGAATCATCAAATTGGCTGTGCCTTGTATTTTCTGGAATTCTTCTAATGTAATCCACATCTGTAACAGCATGATCCAGGCCTGCAGCAATGCAGAAGAGGTCACCAAACTTTCTCAGGAGGGGCAGAAGATGTTCGAGCTGATTGAAAAATCTCCGAAACCCATTGTCGCTGCTATCAACGGCTCTTGCTTAGGAGGAGGCTTAGAGGTAAAGAAAAATTAAATCCGCAGCTGACTATGTGTTTGACTGTTTTGGGGAAAATTTGACCAGAATGATTGATGATACTGTGTCATCTAATGGGCTCTTTCTGCGCTTCAGTTTGCCATTGCCTGCCAGTACAGAATTGCAACAAAGAGCAAGAAAACAGTTCTTGGTACTCCTGAAGTAATGTTGGGTCTTTTACCTGGAGCTGGTGGAACTCAGAGACTCCCCAAAATGGTTAGTACTGGAATTATATTCCTTAAATGTCCATTGATGTGCTCACTGTTTGAATTACTCGACTTTATTTAAGTACAAAAGCCCACACAGTATGTAGCATGTTGCAGATCATAGTATGTGAAAGATCATAGTATAATAGTTATAGCGTAATATCTTGCGTCAGAACAAGACCTGAAATGGCAAGGTTGTAGTCCAAACAACCTGGTTATTGATCATAATTGGTTCAAGATGTTGACGTGCACCTCTGAGCCAACAGATTATTTCCCCCTGCCCATCATGTCTGTCCTTCAAAGTGCAGGATTATGACAAACTGCAATATAACTGAAGTTCATAATTTGAAGAAAAAAATTCACTTTAAACTCTGTTTCTATTTATGCAAAACACACTCTCAGTATTGATGGAAAATCAGTTCACACATGTTTTCTTTTATTACCTTTAGGTTGGTCTACCCAGTGCCTTTGACATGATGCTGTCAGGAAGAAATATCCGGGCAGATAAAGCCAAGAAGATGGGGCTTGTCGACCAACTTGTAGACCCCCTAGGTAAGCTGTCCGACTCGTAAATTATCAAAACGACAAATTTTATGCAGTTCAGTGTTGTTGCTTACAAATTAATTGTTAAAATGAATTGTCGCATGCTATTTCTGCTCGTATTGTAGGACCTGGGCTGAAGAGTCCAGAGGAAAGAACAATGGACTACCTGGAAGAAATTGCCATCGACTGTGCCAAAGGGATTGTCAGTAAGAAGATCCCTCTCCACAAAAAGAAAGGCATGATGCAGAGTAAGTTGTGCTGCGTTTATTGAGCATTTGACTCTTTGCAGTCACTTTAGTTTGTTTCATTGTGAATAAAAAATTCTATATTAAAGAGTTAATGTTGTTTTCTCCATAGAACTTCAAGACTACGTTATGAGCTTTGAGTTGGTACGGAATCAAATTTACAGAACTGTCCATGGAAAAGTTATGAAGCTGAGCAAGGGACTTTACCCAGCACCCCTGAAAATAATTGAAGTAAGTAAAAACTTCTTTTAGCAATAAGTCAACTAATTTTAAAAATCTGGATAGTACTGGGAGAAATTTAAGAAATAAGCCTGACTTAAAAGTTGTAGTAAAAGGAGTCAAACCAGTGTGCATCTGTTTTATATGTTTAGTGTCAATATCTTGTTAATTATGTTAGAATATTTTTAGAGAGTCAGTCTCATATCTGTCATTTTGAATCAATCTTTTAATTTGTATTTATTTTTTCCCCTTCCCCTACTCAGTGTGTGAAGACTGGAGTAGAACAAGGTCCCACTGCTGGATACTTAGCCGAGTCACAGGTAAGGTTTGTTGGCCTACAAATCTAGTATTCACAGTAGAACACTGTGCAAGTGAAAATCACAGACTTCCATGTTTGCCACAGAACTTTGGTCAGTTGGCAAAAACCCCAGAATCTTCAGCCCTGATTGGTCTCTACCATGGCCAAGTTGCATGCAAGAAGAACCGCTTTGGAACTCCTCAAAGAGAAGTGAAGTAAGCGTATATCACTTTCACATGCAGAGCTTGTGTGGGACAGTAAACACGTGTTCAACCTTCATTTGACATTTCAGACCAGTTTGTTTGGTCCTGCTACTCTTGTTGACTCATTTACATGGATGACAAACGGGAGACTATCCCGAGGCTTTGCTTTGGTTTAAAGGAATCGTCCTATTGTCTGCTATTCTCTATTGGCTTTTTTAGGTTGTAGATAAATATGATCTCTTTATTTACCACTAGGACTCTTGCCATCTTGGGAGCAGGTCTGATGGGAGCAGGCATCGCCCAGGTGACTGTGGACAAAGGTGTGCACACGATCCTGAAGGACACCACTCTGGCTGGGCTGGCCAGGGGAGAACAGCAGGTTTACAAAGGGTGAGTTATCACATCAGGCATTTAAATAGGAGTTGTTTCGGTCATGGACAATTTTTATTTACTTTTTACAGAATGTGAAGTATTTAATTCAAATCCTGTCTGTAAATTTGGCAGATACAGTCCCAGTGCAATGACAGCATAACTTTAAATTCGGCTATGAAATATGATATTTGAATGTAGTAGTACCTAAAATGTCTGGTCTGAAAGTATGTTGACGCATCGTTTGACTTATTTTAAACAAGGTTCAATGACAAGACCAAAAAGAGGAACATCACGTCATTTCAGAGAGACTCCATAATGTCCAACCTGACTGGCCAGCTTGATTACCGTGGCTTTGATCAGGCCGACATGGTCATCGAAGCTGTGTTTGAAGACATTAACATCAAGCATGCAGTCCTGAAGGAGGTGGAGGCTGTAAGTGAGGAAAAAGAGGCTAAGTAGGATGTTTCAAAGAGAATACACTATGTCGTAAATGTTGGTCTGTTGTATGAACAGCATATTGGTTTAACTGTCACTTTGTGATCTAACAAACGTTTGCCTGCAGGTGGTCTCCCCTCACTGCATATTTGCCAGCAACACGTCTGCTCTGCCCATAAAGCATATTGCTGCTGCCAGCAAGAGACCAGACAAGGTTTGTACTTGGGAGCCTTGTAATATAAAGGTGCTTCTAGATTAAAGAAAGCAGTGTTGCTGAATATGTTCCCTGTGTGCTCAGGTGATTGGAATGCACTACTTCTCTCCAGTGGACAAGATGCAGCTCCTGGAGATTATAACCACTGATCAGACGTCAAAGGACACCACAGCCTCTGCCGTGGCAGTCGGCCTGAAGCAGGGCAAAGTCATCATAGTTGTTGGGGTGAGGTTTAGCGTCATGTTTGGTTTTTCTTTCTTTCCCTGTGTTAGTTTCTGACCAGTGAAAACCTGGTGTAAAACTTGACAACAAATGACCGACAATGAAGTTGTATAGTGGATGAGGGTGATTCAGCAGTAGCCTTAACGGCCGCCATGATGATGCATGTTAATAACTATAACGCTGCTGCACTTCAATAAAATATTACACACATTTCTTTGCAGGATGGACCTGGATTCTATACAACAAGGTGTCTGGCTCCCATGTTGGCTGAAGCAGTGCGAGTACTTCAGGTTAGTATTATACTTTTGTATTACTACAGTAGAAAATGCAGCTGTGAACTCTGTGCTTTATTATTGTAAATACTGTATTTGTTATGTAATGAAATACATGCAGGATTTAGGACCTAAGATGGACCGATGTGGCTCACTTGAACAAAGCATATTCATTGTTTCAGGATAGCTGTTATACATGTCATTCATTTGTCTGTGTACTTACAGGAAGGAGTTGACCCCAAGAAGTTGGATGCACTCACCACAGGCTTTGGATTCCCTGTGGGTGCAGCCACACTAGCTGATGAAGTTGGTATTGACGTCGCCGCCCACGTGGCCGAGGACCTCGGCAAAGCTTTTGGCTCCCGCTTTGGTGGTGGAAATGTGGAGGTTCTGAAGACCATGGTGGACCTTGGATTCAAGGGTATGGGGTTGTCACATTATTGGATTGTGCCTGGTTTTAGTTGGATAAAGTGCTTGAGCTTTAATTTGTGTGTTTTATGAAAATGTCTTGATCCTTGGTTCTTTCTTAAAATTATTATTCTGAAGGCCGCAAATCGGGAAAAGGGTGCTACGTATACCAGCCAGGACTCAAGTCCAAAGATGTCAACCCGGATATTGGAGAAATCCTTGAGAAATACAAGATGACACCAAATCCATCTGTGTAAGTTGACACTGGACAATTGCAGAAGCAGCAATGCAGTCTTTTAAGCCACGTTATATATAAAATTACTATTATCTGCTGTTGACTTGGGACAAATTGTTCAATTTGTTACTTATAAGAACTTTTTGATAGACAAAACTAAACCTATTGAGCCTTGATATTATATTAAATTTGACTGATGTTAAATTTCAACATGTTTAACTCTTAATACTCTGTTCTCACTTGTGAATATTTTTACAGTTCATCAGACTCTGATGTACAGTACAGACTCGTCTCTCGATTCGTCAACGAGGCCGTGCTGTGTTTGCAAGAGGGCATTTTGAACGGCCCTTTGGAAGGAGACATCGGCGCTGTGTTTGGCCTGGGATTCCCCCCCTCCCTCGGAGGTCAGAGTTCAACCCTAGTCAGCTGCTTGTGCTCAGTGGCTGTATGCTGTCAATGAAGAGAGCAAACCTCCCTAAAGGGGGTGTCCCTTTGTTCTATGTTTCCGGCGTTTCCTTAAGGACCAACTTAGCTGTTTAATAAGTGTTATTACAGTTCAGTAACTCAGTTGTCTGGTGTCTTCATGAATGTGTCTTGTTGGGGCTTATTGTAAAAAAAAAAAAAAGGCTGTCTTGAATGAGCAGAACAAAACGGAACCAGGATTTAACTGTTTCATAATGGCAGTTTAGAGATGATGAGATCCGACTAAGTCAAAGACTAAGAAACCCAGACCCAACACGTAAAGAACTGATCACATCAATTCAAAGTGAAGTCACCGGACATCTGAAGACAGAACATCTTAAACATACTTAGGTTATTTTTACCATCAGATTTTATTCTTTTACACAAGTAGAGATTAACTCAGCACTTTGAACTCATTGTGGGTCAAAGTCCAGAGTGAAAAGTGTAAATTTACTTTGTCTTATGTGCTGAAAACGACCAGAAAGGTTGTAAGATGCAACATGACATTTAAATAACTTCAAGTACCCAATAGGACACCAGCTTGATAATATATTTTTTTAGAAATAAGATGAAATAATTAGCATTATCTAGACATTTGAATTGAATTTGAAGTTGACCCATATCAATTACATTACGTTACTTGGTTTGGTTTGTACAAGTCACAGGAGAGCCTCCATGTGGTGATCAGATTCAGATTGGCCCAGAATTCTGAGTGTCTGTTGACAATTTGCTTTATTTTACTTGCAGTGGGTTAAAAATGCACATGTTGCCTGGAATGCTGACAAAAAAACATGAATTTAGACTTAAGTACACGGTAGTGCACCAGTGTGTCAGAATGTGTTAAATTTGACTGGAAACAAACTCACCCCTCTGGTGTCTACAGAACAGGTCCTTGATCCTGTGCTAACATTTCTAACATAATGTCTCACCGCTTCCAGGGCCTTTCCGTTTCGTGGACACCTTTGGTGCTGACAAGCTGGTGGAGAAGATGAGGCAATTTGAAGCGGTTTACGGCAACCAGTTCACACCATGCCAACTCCTACTGGATCACGCAAAGGATTCTAGCAAGAAGTTTCACAAGTGACCGACCCACCGTGTGTGCCAGTAGCTTTTAATAGATCTCCAGCCTGCCGCTCGGATGTGTCTAACATTTAGTGCAGGCAAACATACTGAGAATATGCTCAGTCTGGGGTTCATTAGGTAAAACTAGCTAAATCTAATGCAGTCTAACACGACAGTCCTAAAAAAAAATAATAAATAAATCCCAACATTCAAGTAGGTTTCAAGATTCAAGCAGATGGTAGGATCCGTTGCAGGACTGCATTGGTTTTAGCTTGGTGTACCTAATGATAACCTGGACACTGAGTGTGTGCTGTCAGCAAAAATGGTTGGTTCATTTGTTTGGTTTCCTTTTGTACTTTAACATTATTGATTTACTTGATGATGTGTGTAGATTGAGGAGCAGATGGAGGCTAATTCTTCACACATTGCACATGATGTTAAGATACTGGAGAGGCAGAAGAATTAAAATATTTTCCCACTGGCGAATTAATTCTTCGTTGTTGATGATGAACAGTTCAGCAGTGTCTTCATTCTTTTTTTGTACATTAAAAGACTTCCTGCTTTGAAGAATGATTGATTATAAATGTGAAGCCTGAATAATTAAAAAAAACAAACAAATGTTGAAACAAAACCCGCTTTTTCTCTCAAGGTGCGTTCAAGTTATTTCTCACGGCTACAGAATTAGACCATAGCTGCACCAGCAGGAGATCTGCTCGAATGCTATTGGCTGCGCGGGTCACGTGTCTTACTTCCATTGTCCGCAGAGCAGGGCGTGTCCCGCAGGGAGGCTGAGTGGGCTGGGCCGGGCGTTTCTCCTCGGCAGCATCCTTTTTCACATCTTGTGACATCGCTCCTGAAACAGGGCGGCGGAGGAGGAGGAGGGCGGCGCACGTGAGGTGGTTCTGTCTCCGTCTGCCTGCTTCCACCAAATGAAACGTACAGTTGCCGCCTGCACCTGCACGGAGAAGGGAAGCTGCATCCCGCCCTGAGGAGATGGCTTCTTTATGTTTTGGTGCTTTGAACGTGGTGAGGATGACGACGACGACGATGATGATGATGATGATCATCCCGTTTCATCTTTGACCGAAAATGTCTAAAACCAAACACTGCGAAGCGGTCAGGGTGGTGGTGCGCTGCCGGCCCTTCAGCAGGAGGGAGGAGACGGCGGGGTGTGAGAACATTTTGGGGATCGATGACAAGCTGGGGCAGATCACCGTCAAGAACCCGAAGGCGCCACCCGATGAGCCAATGAAAGTGTTCACGTTTGACGCCGTGTACGGCTGGGATTCAAAGCAAAGCCACGTTTATGACGACGCGGTGAGACCTCTGGTGGAGTCGGTGCTCCAGGGCTTCAACGTGACGGTGTTCGCCTATGGACAAACTGGCACAGGTAAAACGCACACCATGCAAGGGGTTTCAAACGACCCAGAGATGAGAGGGGTTATACCAAGTTCATTTCAGCACATATTCACACAGATCTCCAGAACTCAGAATCAGAAGTACCTGGTGAGGTCGTCGTACCTCGAGATCTACCAGGAGGAAATCCGAGACCTGATGTGCAAAGACAACAACAAGAAACTGGAGCTGAAAGAAAGTCCTGACTTTGGTGTTTACGTGAAGGACCTGTCTTCAGTGGTCACAAAGAATGCCACCGAGATTGAACATGTGATGAACATAGGCAACCAGTCCAGGTCCGTGGGCTTCACCAACATGAACGAGCGCAGCTCTCGCTCCCATGCGATTTTTGTTGTAACCGTGGAGTGCAGCGAAGTAGGGCCAGATGGAGAGGACCACATCCGAGTTGGGAAGCTGAACATGGTTGACCTGGCTGGCAGCGAGCGCCAGAGCAAGACAGGTGCTAAGGGGAAGCGCCTGAAGGAGGCAGCCAAAATCAACCTGTCCCTCTCGGCGCTGGGGAACGTCATTTCGGCTCTGGCGGATGGGAAGAGCTCGCACGTCCCGTACAGAGACTCCAAACTGACCCGCTTGCTCCAGGACTCACTGGGTGGCAATGCAAAGACAGTCATGATAGCAACCGTGGGGCCTTCGCACAAGAACTTTGATGAATCCGTGGCCACGCTGAGGTACGCCAGCAGGGCCAAGAACATAAAAAATAAACCTCGGGTTAACGAGGATCCCAAAGATGCCCTGCTGAGGGAGTTTCAGGAGGAGATTGCACGCCTGAAGGCCCAGCTGGAGGAGCGAGGGATGCTCGCAAAGGAGAGGAGGAGGAGAAGGAACAGCAAAAGACTGAGTAAAAGTCTGGCTGGTATGGAAGAGGAGATGCTCAGGGAGAGGGATGTGGATGTGTGGAAGGGCCTCGAGGAGGAACAAGAGGTGAAGCTTCACATGAAAGAGGGGAGCGCCACCCCGAAGGTGCTGACCTGCCAGGGGAGCGGCGAGAAGTTAAAGCACCTGAAAGACAACAGGAAAAGCGTGGAGGACATGCAGTGGGACCAAGATGCTTTGGAGAAGATCATTGAGAAATATAAGGTACTTGTGAAGATCTCGTGTCTTGTTGTAATGATAAATGAGACGCTGGTGGACCAGAAGAAATGTACATACATAATTAATTGTATGTCTTTGTTCACAGGCTATGGAGAGCAAGCTGTTAGTTGGAGGGAAGACCATAATCGATCACACCAATGAACAGCAAAAAATGCTGGAGCTGAAGAGGCAGGAAATTGCAGAACAGGTATGTTAAAAAAAAACAACAATACATTAATTAATCTTTATGAAACATACTTAATAATTAAAGCATAATTCTGGGTCGTCTGAACTTACACAGGAAGTTAAAACTTCATTTTAAGTTTGTATTCATCTTTAATGGAGCCGAGTGTTTCTGTGGCTGTCTGATTTGCAGATACGACGAGAGAGAGAGATCCAGCAGCGGATGATGTTGCAGGATGAGGAGACCGTAGAGATGATAGAGACCTTCTCCTCCCTGCAGCAGGAGGTGGAACTTAAGACAAAGAAGCTGAAGAGGGTGAGATGACTCACCCGCTGATGTGTCCCAATGCCATTATCACGAAAGCAACTAACCGTGATGTAATCAGTCGGTCTCATTTGTAATTGAGAATGCTGTTACTCTGGACACAGATTCACTTCCTGGTCTTATTTATTAATGGTTGGCGGAGAAGATTTTTCTGCTCGTCTCCTTAGGAAAAAAAAACGTGCATTTATTTTGTTCAAATTGCATAAATGAATAGCTTTATATTTAAATTTCTGTTATACGTTTGCACTCTGAATTAGGCCCTTAGTCTGTATTTCATACAAACATGTCCTCTAGCACAGCGTCGGGGACGGCAGTAGTTAATATGCTCCTGTGCTGTACAGATGTATGCCAAACTCCAGCTGGTGAAGGCAGAGATGAGAGATGTCGTTGATGAACACGTCACGACCAGACAGGAGCTTGAACAGACCCAGACTGAACTCACCAGAGAGCTCAAGTACAAGTGAGTAGCCACGTTGGCGAATGTGCACATGTACTGTGTGCAGTGTCATCCCAATGCATATATACGTACATAAGACTGAGAAATTATTTAAAACCTTATTGTTGTGCTGTTTATTAAGTTATTATTGTTAATTCATGATTTCATCATGGCAGGGCTGCTACATCATTATGGTCATCATAAAGAGCCATTATTTTACTAAAAGGGTTATAGATTTCCATCATTTATACCTGGATGATATCAGACATGATCAAATTGATGTAAAATGTTAATTTCTGTTACGTATTGCGCATTATCTAATAGATGTAATGCAGGTAAAGCTGTGTCATACTACTAATGTAGACATTTGTAATACTCATTAAGATGACAGTAAACTCTTCACATTACTTTATTTTTTTTTTTGCTAGTGTGAAATATGGCAATATTCTGAAAATCAAAACCTTCAAGGATACGATGCACAGTTTGCTGTGGACAGTTTAAATTATGCTACTTTTTAAAAAATAGTTTATGTTATGATTAAAAAGGAGCAAACGGCACACTTTTCAACCTGCTGTGTCAGAACGTATTGTGATGAGACGAATCAGAGGCATTTGAGAGCATTTAGAGCTTAGACGTTTTTCCTGTTACATCCGGACATCAGCGCAGGATCAATCAGAATGTAAACTGTAACTAAGCTACAGTTTACTGAAGGAAAGGCTTTTTGCTGCGTGGGAAGTTTGTTTAATGGACAGAGGGATGACAGTCAAAAATAAAATGCTGGTTCTCTGTTCTTTATGTGTACTGGTATATTATGAATGTAGTAATATCACATTTTCCAGGAATAAAACGTTTATTTCCCATGTAAACGGGGGGACATTTTCTCAGTACGTTTATTCTGGAATAGCAATGCATTGTGCTCTGGAAAGTAGATCAACTACTTGATATCCCGCGAGTGCAGCTGACACATACTTGTATTCCATATTTCAGATGTCTCTTGATTGAGAATTTTATACCTCCAGAGGAAAAGAACAAGATCATGAACAGGCTGCACTTTGACAGGGAGGAGGATCAGTGGAGACTCCAACCGGTTCTTCCATCAGAGAGGTCAGTGAATTAAGTGACTGTGAAATGGTACAGTAGAGAAAGAAAAATCCTCAAAAACAAATTGTAAATTAGCACTGAATCATAAAACGTCCCTACTGGGTGAAATCCAGTACTGAAGCAGCAGAAATACCAGTTTCTGAACCATCAGTTGCTTGAATAGACCATAATGCAATACAGCTGTAAGGTATTACTTTTTAAGTAAGTGTTGCTTCTTTAAAACTGGCAAAATTTAGCTCTACGATTGCTACTTTGGTTCTTTTGACATCCATACATTGCACCTGATAATGCACCTGCATATTCCTTCTCTAAGGGCTGTCGGGCAACAAAAAGTAGGATTAGGCAGGCTAGGGCTACAGCATTTTAAATCAAATTAACTCCTTTAACAGAAGTTATAGATTGCTGTTAGAGTTTACTCTTGTGTAATTGTGATTATAGCACATTTCAAATGATTCTAATGGCCAATTTATTCTCCAGTGTTTATTTTGGTACAACCACTAGAAGTCGCCAAAGTCAGATTCTTTTTTAATAGTACACAGAAGGAGTGTAAAGCAATCTAACTTTAAATACAATAGATAATTTATGCATTCTGCCTTTCTAAGAAACAGATATCTTTATTTAAAGGAGAAGCAGACAGCCTTGGTGTTTGTCGTCACTGAGACAGATGGAAATGCCTGATGGGAGATAATGGGAGATTTTTATAGTGGGTGCTGATCAGTTGACCATATATGGGGCACTTGAGGTTCCAGAAGCTTGCGTCTTAACCGTTAAACCGAGTCTAAGTGTATTAAACTGAATCAAAATCCTTCTTTTCCCATTTCTTTATCCCAGTGCACCCATTCAGGTCAAGAGAAGGCCCCTCTCAGCTGTGGGATACAAAAGGCCAATCAGCCAATATGCACAGATGGCTGTTGCCACAGCAACTGGGGCCCCATGTAGATACCAGGTCAGTGCTCGCCGGACATTCACGGGGAGAGTTGGCACAAGTGCAACAGAGAAAGAGGCCTGAAATAGTGGTCTCACGCACCTCAGTTTCCATGTTCACAGCCTCCGTCTTTGCTGGAGGATGTGAAGATGATTGTAGCCATGGAAACCATTCACAGCTTAAGCAGTTGCATTTTAAGATAGTGAACCATCAACGTAATGTCACAAAGCCAACACTGTACATTATTAAATAAAAGCCAGTACTCAGATAATGGCTGGATTTCAAATAACAAGGGATGCCATCTTTTGGAAGACATAAAGGTCTGGGGGGGGGCAATGTATCCAAGCTATATAGTCCACCCTCGGTTGCTCTGGGTTTAAATGAATTCAGATCAAGCTCACTTTGCAGTGCTTTATTATTGTTAGATACTGCTAATGAAACTTGACATTCACAATAGAAGCTTTCAATGAAAGCGACTGGATTATGCACCTGAATATAGAGTTGGTTTAGACTTG
The DNA here is from genome assembly GCA_036023855.1 of Gadopsis marmoratus. Lineage (NCBI taxonomy): Eukaryota > Metazoa > Chordata > Actinopteri > Centrarchiformes > Percichthyidae > Gadopsis > Gadopsis marmoratus. Next base: position 512 of record JAVQJF010022718.1, on the reverse strand, counting down.
CTCTATGTTAACAAGTGCTATGAGATAACTCTGTTATGATATAGTGCTATATAATTAAAATTGAATTGAATTGAACGTGATGGAAGCATTTTAATGTTAAACAGGCGGACGAAGAAACCAAAAAACAACATAACAATTGATCTTACTATGTAAAATGGATGTACTTGTGTAACGATGCTATTATAACTACAACTTTACATGCATCTGTTCTTACAGGCTGAGAATATAATGCTGTTGGAGTTAGACATGTCTCCACCGACCATGTTCACCTTGAACCTTAATGGCGCTCACCTGGAGAGAGCCTTTTCTCCCAGGCTGATACAGGACCTTTTGGTAAATGTTCCCATGAGAGAGAGGCCCACTCCATCGTCACGGGTCAGGAAATCCCGATCCTGGTGAGAGAACAGCTGAGAAATGCAGATGTCTTGCATGCTTACAGATTCTGACAGTGGGGGGGGGGGGGGGGGGGGGGGGGGGGGGGGGGGGGGGGGGGGGGGGGGGGGGGGGGGGGG